>JAQIVE010002127.1:0-21226 GCA_034698285.1 Sminthurinus bimaculatus | reverse complement strand
CCTGTATATGTGTGCTGGCTGAAACTTCTACTACTACTACTACGACTACTACTATGATGATGATGTTGAATGTTGTGAGTGTTGGTATACATATTGTAAGATATATGCGCGGTATATCTCCGCGTGTATTTTCAATGGGCCCATTGAAAATACATACATTTTCTGCTCGTCCCCCAAGTCCCGCCACTCATTCCATTGGTTCAGTGTGTAGTTCTCTCTCTCTCTCTCTCTCATACATCATCGGAATCCCATCTATATCATCATATACAAACACAAGCAGCGTTCTTTCCCTCGTGAAGAAAATTTGAGACCGTTCTGTTACAATTCACGATCTTCTTGCAGCATACCAACTAGTTCTCTGTCTGAGGGACTTTACAGACGTTCTCATTAGAAATTTAAAATTTTTGAAAACACTATCGTATTCAGCTCAAAATTTTGGTTTTGTTTATGCCACTTTTGAAATTTCTACGGGTAGATTTCATCTGGCACGCGTACCGCCAGACGAGGAGGAACACACAGTTGTGGAGGTAATTACGCGAGGCGTGTAGAGTTATACTGTGGTACGAAACGACCGTTCGGTCAATGTCCAA
This sequence comes from Sminthurinus bimaculatus, assembly GCA_034698285.1. Classification (NCBI taxonomy): domain Eukaryota; kingdom Metazoa; phylum Arthropoda; class Collembola; order Symphypleona; family Katiannidae; genus Sminthurinus; species Sminthurinus bimaculatus. The sequence continues at coordinate 20,636 of JAQIVE010002127.1, read as the reverse complement.
AGCTCTTATAGTAAAGTACGAGAGAGTGTAAACGCTCGAGGTTCAGTCACTAGCACTAGTTCTGTTTTCAGTTGACGTTTCTCACTCAGAGAGCAAGCATACGCTGCGTTTACTCTCGAAAAGTATCTTGAGTTGATTCTCGCACGCTACTATTATTACTCTAAACATTACTACGGCTACATGGTACACAAAAACACACCTCATCATAGTACACAATAATAACATAAACACGATTGACTTGAAAACACTGTTACAAGCTCAGAACTCCTTCAACCCTACTATATTAGCATACAAGTATACAAAAATACATCATCAACAAGAACATCTGATTACATGTGTACTTGTGTCTTGCAAAGACTGTTTGGAACTGTATAAAGCAAATCACATGAGTTTCCAGTGACATTTGGTTTGTGAATCTTCATGTAAGATCATCATTTGCCAGTAAAGTGAAAATAATAAATATCTAAAGGAACTGAACTTTGTGTTTTTACGTGTGCAGTAATATTTTGTGACATTGTGTGTAAAAGCAAATATTTTGCTGAACTGTCATTTTTTGAAATTTTCTTGTTGGAAAATAGTGCATTTCTTGAAATTTCAAAAAGATATTGTTACTTGGATAAAATCTACACTTTAATCTTTCGTCTTCATACGCTTGACAATCGCAAGGAAGTTAAAGAAGATACATCCTCATTCACTTACAAGACTCTGTTCGTCTACTTTGTTTGTTACATTGGATTAAAAACATAGTAATAAGAACGATATAAAACTTCTGTTTTACGCTATATTCCTGTTCCATACTTACAAGCCTTGGAGTTTGAAATATTTTGAAGCTTTTGGATTTTTGACCCTTTTGAATTTCTTGTGCAAAAAGTAAAAAGAAGAAATCTCGCCTACATTTCGGAAGCGTTTACTTTTTTTGAATTTGGATTCAGTTCTGTTCAACTTGATCAAAGGAAAATAAACGTGCATTTATTTGGATCTGTGTGAACACTTTTGAGAGAGGAAAAGACTCACACTTGTTTTACTATACTGTTATTGTTATTATATATTTTACATAATTTACCGTCGCTAATCGCATTTCGCCTACGCTTACTCTTTCAATTTAATTATCTTCAGTCAAATAAAATTACTCGTGGAATTTCCAAATTTTTTATCTTGCCAATCCTAACATAGTGGACTTTACTTGGAATCTTAAGTGTTTGTGTGGCATATATAGCAATATACTCGGGGACCATAAATTGAGTTTTTGTAAACAAAAGATTTGTGGAACTTGAAATTTGTTATTGTTTGTAATTGCAGGATTTCACAGCTGTGAATAATTATTTGTGTAAAAAGGTTCATCGAAATAATGTAAAAAAACTCAAAAGTTAGACAATTTTAGTGTGTCTGAAGACTTTTGTGTCAAGTGCTGTTTCGTGTTATCAAAATATCAAGTTTTGGGTATTTTGTACTCTGTAAACTTGTTTTTCAATAATAAAAATTGATGAAACATAATTATGAAGAAATGTTATCCACAAGAATCCCGAATAGTTCATGTGCTACTCAGCCTTCTTGTTGCTCCAACACAGGAATGCCCAACTTTATAAACCCAAATAATATAGGATTTTCTTTTATGGATAAAGACAGAATTGGAGGTGAAAATCTTTGCTTTTTTCTATTGTTATTACGTTTTTTTTCGCGGTCAGTTGATGTGAGAGAGAACTGATCATTACTTATACACATTTTGTTTTACTGGTTTGGCAGTAAAACGTAACATCAAAAACAACTATTTTTTTAAAAACAATTGGTCTTTGAACAGAGTTTTTGCATGCTACACAAAGGTATAGAGTATCATCACATGGTGATACGGACAGATGACAAATACGAGTTCATACGCAGTGTATGTCTGTAAAAGTGCATTTTTAATTTGAGTTCAATCAAAGTTTATAGCTTGTATTACACAGTATAAAACAGAACCAGAGAGACAATATTATTTGTTTACAATTAAGTTGATCTTAATTATCTGATCTCTGATTTCTTATAAACTGTCTTTAACTTTGTTAAATTCTTATTATTCCTATGTGATAACAATTACAGCTAGAATAGGAGTATTGCCTATTATACTTGTTGACACACGCACATGTGTGCACACTTGTATTTAGTTCTACTTGTGTAAACTATAAAGTCGTAGCAAAGTTATAAAATGAATATCATATTAGGTTAGAGGCCAGTTAGATATTAAGAAAAAAGGAACGTTTTTGACTCAAAGTGACAAAGCATACTTTATTAACACATGTTTTATCAGTGTCGCTCGTCAGTTTTCTCCATTTGCTGCTGGTCGAATTCTTGTTTCTTCTATTTCAAAGTGTTTTTAAACTCATTTTATAGACATTGCTGTTGAATGAAATGCATTACAATAGTAGCATTGTTTATGTCTCTCGCTGACAAAACTTATAAAAAATCTTTACATTTTCCTTTTGTAAAATATGATTTTGAACTTGTGTGAGAGAGTACGTATTGATTTCTACATATTGGAATCGTTATTATTACCTCACATCTATTTCATTTTATTACGTTCGTTGAAATGTTTGTGTGTAATACAAAAAGTAGGATCTTTTTGCCTCAATCTTCGTTTTATTTGAGGTGTAGGTTACACTTTGGGGAATTTAAAAGCGTGGAATTTTTAAATGTTTATTCCCAATGTTGATCAACTTTTCCAGAGAACCCTAACTGAATTTGGCAGCAATCTTGTAAAAAAGGTTTTATTATACAAATGTACTTGCTAAGCGTTTAGCAAGCTAAGCAATTTTGACAACATATTAGTGTTCAAAACGCATATATTTGATTATGCTTCCAAAGTAAGGAAAAAAAAACGAAACCCATGAATGAATGAAAAATGATATAAACCCTTGGCACATATGTAACTTCGTTTTCTGGCTTTTCGCAGAAAATTCATTTTTAGAATACATGTTGATAGAGGAAAATCAATATAGTTGAATATTACATAATTTGTACAACTTGTTAGTACGCTCTTAAAACGCGATTCAAAAATATATTTTTAACAAACAGAAACCAAATGTGTTTTAAATATGAGACCGATCAAAACCAGATTCTGAGTTCACTTTTCAAATGCTGCAAAAATGATGATCTTGTTGATTGAATGGGAGGATTTAGCTCATCATCTTCGTTTTTAGAGTAGACACGCACCACAGCAGAAGAAAACAGACCTAAACTTCCAATGAACAGACTCCTCACACATATTTAATACACATTCACAACACGGTGTAGAACACTTTACGTGTGTATAATACCGTTCATTTAACAGTAAAAAAAGTATTACCTGCAAAGACAACTTTTTAGGGAGATGTTTTCCTCACAGTTTTATAAATAATGCAGGAAATAAACAAGTACACATGAGTTTGATACAGGGCATAATACGTTTAGCTTTTTCCAAAATTAAAATATGCTGTTTATAATAATTTTTTTAATAAATCGCATTGTAATAAATATTAAATGCAGCATGAATAAAAAACTATCTACCTAATACATCGTGTATTTTATTATTCAATGACCACCAACAGATTTATGTATTTTTTGTTGTTCCTGCTATTATTATCGTATTTGCTAGAACTGTAACTGAAAAGAAAAAAATGAGAAAGGATTGTTATTTTCGCCTGTTTGCATATCTACAAATATAGGTCTAAAATGGGAAAAATAATGGGCTATATTTAGAATAAATGAAATAATTAAGATTCATTCGTAATAGTGTGCATGTGGAGAAAACTACGCAATAGTATAGTTGTACTAATATAATATGATAAACAATTACTCGCAGTAAATAATAAATCGATCGTACTTGTACTTCCCCATAAAGCCAGGTAGCAGACGGGTAGGGATGAGTTGATGCTAGTCGAGCTGGGAAATTTGGATTAGTCATCCGATTTGGTATTGGTATTTTGTGTATGTATGCTTACATAGAACTGACCGAGTCGGGGGAAATTTAGGGGCTATGAATGGTTTTTCATTCTGGTTGTTATTTTTATTACCTTTTCTATTTGACACATAATACACACCAACTATATCAATGCAATACGCTCATGGTAGAATACTTATTTCCTGCTTGAGCCTTTGTAATCATCGTGATCATAGAATGTGATACTCAGCCCATACGCGAGTAAATAAATTGTACCCGATTAAAAATTTACAGAGAGAAATTTTACAAATGTAACTTTGTATAAAATACCATTATACATTAGCATTTAGAGTTGATTGAACTTCGCCATTTGAGCAGTTATATTTCCTCAGCGATGATTGAGGAAGAAAGTAACATGCATGATACATACGTTGAAGGATGAAATATTTTATAGATATGAAAGCATTTGTAAACATTTACATGTTCCATAAGAATAGTTGGGTATAACAATTTTAGCATGCATTTGTCAACGATTTCTTTGGATAAATACGATTCTTATTCTTTCGACAAGGAAAGGTGCCATATTAGGGCTCAAAATTTCCAGAATGTACAAAAATAAACTAGCAATGTTAAAGCTCATAAGCCTTTTATATACGATCAAGGATTTGGCCTAAGGTAATGGTGTTCTTGACTTACGGTTTAAGAATGGAAATGAAACTGGTGATGGCTTAATATTGGGAATTTCACTTGTGCTGTACCATGATAATAAGTTCCATGAAATCCATAAATAGGTGATTATATGTATTGCTGACTTTTGGGTTTAAAAGAGTACATACGCACGTCAATTGAAAGTAATGCAGCATATTTTAAAAGAATAGGCTTGGTAAAGAATATGGGTTGAATAAATAGCAAAAGTGAAGGGTTTCATGTTATTATAACCTTTTTCTTCCATCTTGCCGTTAACAATAATCACAATTTTTGTAGCCAGAAAATTGTAATGAACGTCAGTAAGAGGAGTTGAAGTGAAAATTGGCCTTATTTAAGTTTGGGTTGAACCGAAGATAATTTTATTTCGTTTTCTTAAAATTTTTCAGTAATGCCGTCAAGAGAACCTTTCGAGCGCGCTTACAGGCTCGGGCAAGTTTTGGGTCAAGGAGGTTTCGGTACAGTGTACTCTGGCGTTCGCTTAAGGGATGGAGCCCCGGTAAGTCAAATGATATAGAAATCTTTGAACATGTATATTTTGTGGTACATATAATAATATTTTTGTTCGATAGCAGCAATTACAAATTATTGTTACATGTTTCTCCTGTTGTTACTGCTATTACCATTATTATTAATTATTATGTATCCTGTATTTTTTGACTCTCTGGTAAATATGATGTTTTCAGTTTACAAGCATTGATGAATGAAAAATCTTATTTCTCATACACTTCAAGCTGTACCAGTTAGGTAGATAATCATTAATGTATTTAGTAGGAAACTGCGTTCCGTAATAGTGTCTAGCGGATATCCAAAGCATGAAACAATATTTTCTAACTATGAAAAAATCAGTGTTCGTCTTAAGCCTTGAAAAAGCATTTTATACAACAACAACTATTAAACATTATTTTACTAAACTTTCCCCATTCTTCCATGTTTCTTCTTTTCATAAGTGCTTAAAGGCTTTACAAAGTACGTACACAATTTTTTAAAAATAATCTTTTAGTTCTAAATCAAGGAAGATTATGAAACAGTTGATCTTTAATATATTGCATAGAATAAACCTTTGATTTTTTAATGTAAAACCATTTTTTTAGAAAAAATACAGCATATTTGCATGAAAAAGAATGTATTAGTACAATTTACAATGTAAGTTAACAAGGATGTTCATGCTACATACTCGTGAATAAGGAGGCCTTAAGAAACTTTGAGGAAGTTATGCAGTGAGTCGCGAGCAGGCGGTTTCTCTTTTGTTTACATGGCCAAGGGATAACAAACTATTGTGTATAGGTACATGTACGCATTTTAACTCGAATGAGCTTCAGTTACTAGTACATACATGTACACATACTTACAATGCGAACATAATAACCATGACTATGTTACCACTACCATCTCATGTTGTATGAACATTGCAAGCCTGACCTACTTCTTTAGTAAGTCAGAGGCAAGTAAAAGCAGCAAGAAACTACGCAGGTACTAACTATATAATATTTATATAACGTCATATATGTACTGGGTGAATTGTATTGAATGAGCCCCTGCTTTCAACTGCAACATGACGAAGTGCATATATATTCTCAAATGTACATAAGCTAAGTAGTACACAGTCGAAATATTTTGTCATTTGAATTATTTCGAATTTAGAATGTATACATCATGCAGCAAAAACTAACGTATATTATGTGAAATATTGAACGTGTATCCATTTTAACGTAAATGCTCTACTTTTACGTGTTCAGTATACATGCGTACGTATATTACATATTTGTTTCCAATTTTAAAATTTCAGAGAAAGTATATCTAATAAGTAATAATAGTGATATGCTGGAACATGCTGAGAGTGTAAATAATTATATTAAGAACATTTTTCCGGGATTACAAATTTGCAAAACGTAAACGTTCATTATTGTAATAGTAGTAACAACAGCTTCATGGGAAAGATGGGTATACTACAATTGTTTACATTAAATGAATCTTTAAATATTCTTTCGTCTTTCTTTTACAGGTGGCTATCAAACATGTTTCTAAAGTCAAAGTCACCGATTGGGTCCAGGTCAGTCCCATTTTGTTATTATTACAATTTAAAATTTACCATAGTTACTGCAGGTCATATTTTAATTTCAATTATAATATTATTGCAGACACCATAATTATAAAAAGTTAAACATTATACCATCAGTACAGCTTTTACGTTTTGAGGTTTAACGCCATTTAGAATTTTTTGGCTACTATTTATGTGGTGATTATAATTTTTCATGTATGCACAATTATTAAAGCGTCTTAGTTTATTTGAATGATTATTGATGTACCAGTATAAAAGCAAAACAGCAATAGTAGCGCAGTAATGACACTGATGAAAAACTTGAATAATTTCCGCTGAGTACTGTGCTCATGTTTAGATTCTCAACAATACAGAGTACACTTAATGCGTTTGTGTAATAGCTTGCTTTATTATCATTCCACATGCATTGTAATCACTGCCATTATATCTATTACAGTGCGGGTTAGAAATATGGGCTTTGCTAGCTGAGTTGTTAATGAAAGGTGAATAGGTGAATTGCTTTATGTTATTGCATCAATGTCGTGGGCTTTTTTCTCCAATGCTACGAGTTCGACCGTACGGTTATGGTTATCCCAATATATAAGATAAAAATCATTTCTTTACTTCGTCTTTTGTTTTAAAACTTTTCAATACGAACGGACACAAAAAAATTTAACCATATTTATTTTACCATATTTAACCTATATTGATCTTGTAGGCATAATATGTCCTATGTACTATGCTATGCATGTACATTATGCTATGAGTGCGCTTGCAAGTCCTTTATTGTTGCTAGATATAATATCTAATAGAATTTCTGCATGCTTAGTTTATTTCTAAAGCTATTTAATATTCCATGAAATGGCCTTTACGGACGTTTGTTTTTGTTATGAAACGTTTGGGAGTTGCGTACGTCATCATAACATATCAGGGATACACGTTTTACCATAATACTTCTAGTTACTATAAAATTTTTGCACTGCAGAAATAAATAGCACTTTTATTTGAGTAGGCTTAATACACAAGATCGTATACACACACACAAACGTATTTCTTATATGTGCTGTGTTTACTTTGCGCATAGGCAAAAGGTGATTTCTATGTGTTCATTTTTTTACTGCACTATAGTCTAGACCACCACTAGATACACGTTATGGTGTATGTATGTATGCACAAGAGTTTCAAGTTAAACCTAAAACGTATGTATTTTTTGCATATGCGATTATCTTTGTAATGTACTTTTCACCTCGAACTAATCTCAATAATACTGCAAGTTTAAGAACGTCTTTGGATTATGATCACGAGGATGACGTCATTCATTCTTCTTCTTAGCATTATTGTACTTCTATGTTTGTTATATTATGTTATAATAGCCTACAGTACTATTTCTCGCCTCATTTGATACATGTGTTATAAGCATAGTACATATGGCGTTCTTAGTTGCTCCATCATTCTTAAATCGCAAGACAGTCGACAGGTAGAAACAAAGTCGAATGTACATCGATGCAGTATGCAGTATAATAACATAATAGCATTCATCCTTTCATCACTAAATACAGGTGGTATTTTTGTATGTTGTTTGTACAATGTGAGGCTCTAGCTATGTACATACCTACTTTTTTCATTTTGTTGTGTATGGTAGATTGGCATTGTTTAGTCATTAATTGTACATTGTACAGATTCGTATACCTTCACACAGCGTATATTGGCATCATTCTTAAGTTCGTTAGAGTTTCTTATGTTTTGTTAAAATATTTGTTTGTGCCCTCTCTTCTGTTTAGTGTGTGCAGAATGACTAATCGTAAGTGCATAGAACTAGAATGATGACGGCATTCGAAGGAATCACTGGCGGATGTAATGATGTGTAGGATATGGGATATATTGATTAAATTTGTTAAACAATTTAGTATTATTACATATTGGAAAAATTCAAATACAGATTGACTACATAATTCAGGACAGGGAGTTTAAAGTACAAAGATAAAACAAAATCAAAGTAGCAGTCATGTATAGCGCATATATAAGATATTGGGAGGTGATGGATCATGTATATATGACTAGTTGGTAGGCTTGTCTGCATCCTTACTCACTTTTCTATTTTCCATAGTCCTGGAGAAGAAGGAAGAAGAAAAAAGTGCTTTTTCCACATGTATGTACAACAGGAATTTTTAAAGCACGACAATGAATCATCAGTCTCTCTCTCTCTCTCTCTCCTTCCTTTTCTTCTTCTATAAAATGTTTTATTTTTGGATGCTTGTAATATACATGTAACTATTAATATGTTTAGTATAGTTTTACATTTATGCACAATCGAATAGTATTAGATTTTCTAATGGTAAAAGAAAATTGAGCCACACTTCCATTTGAATTTTAGGATGTCTCTGATGTGAAATTTGTGAGCAACTGCTTTTGTACTTATTTGTAGTAGTAAGTAAATAAAGCTAGTAGATAAAGTTTGCGATGGATGCATAATGTTTTCAGAGTATATAAAATAATGTCTGCAATATATTATGTATATTTGAAATAGTCAAACAAGATGGTACACTAATGCACATTCAACAACTATTTTGTATGTATTAACAATTTATTTTGATGCGAAGGTACTTATAATGGTTTTTGTATGAATAAATTTGCAGATGGGAGGCCACAAAGTTCCACTAGAAGTATGTCTTCTTCGCAAAGTCGCACACGTCGAAGGTGTTATAAAGTTACTTGATTATTATGAGAGAACAGATAGTTTCATTATTATTATGGAACGTCCAGAACCCGTGAAAGACTTATTCGATTATATCACCGAGAAAGGTATACTCGACGAGTGTACAGCTCGGTCCTTTCTTCGTCAAATCGTTGATACCCTTATCCTATGCCATAAAGCTGGTGTCGTTCATCGGGACATTAAGGTAATTTTTTTTTAATCTTTGGCATGTGCTTTTAAAATGGTAGTAAAGAGTTGGTGCTTTACCAATAACCAGCAGCATCTATTGTTTATATGAAGTGATCACAAAGAGAAAATGTAGCTTTCCAGAGATTATTTCCAGACATGCATGACATACATACAAGAAAAATAGAATGACGTTGGAATTTATCAAGATTATCGTGTTGATATACTTATTGATTATAAATAGCTCCAGTTTTGTTGTTACAGATAGACTTGACTTACGTCAGTCACTAAATGAATGCCGGGTTTCCCCAAAATTTGTTATCCAAAACAGAGTCTAAAGTCTCCCCGTGTTTTCTAAACAAGTTCCCCATAGTCCGATCTCTTCGCGCTCACTTAATTCCATTCTAATTATTGTTTAGACTTTTCTGATGTGAAAATAATGTCAATCGGTTAAATAATAGTAGATATGTCGATTATTATGTACGAGTTAGTTGGAAAAGCGTGATAATGAGGGAAGAAGGAACGCTTTTATGAAATGAAGATGAGTACTTATGTACTTAAACTGTACCATAGTCCGCTTAATCAGAGATAGTCATTAACGTGATGGTATTATTTACAACAATTTTACTTGGTGTTGATGGTTTTCCCATATTTTCATGACTACCTGGATTTTTTCCCAAGTATATGATACTTAATGTTTATTAGCGTAAATATTCTGTATGTAATGGATACTTTCGTACGAAATTACTTTTTAAGTAATTGAGAATAAACGGAATGTTGCTCAGTGACATTTGACACTAATTAAGTAATAATTTATAATGTACCAAAGTTTTTAAGGGATTTGATGCTCGTTTAGTTTTTGTACTTCCTAAAGTCATAATGAGTTTAAACATATTTTTCTCTGAGATGACTATTCTTATGATGTTGAATTAAGTTGCGGACTTTTAGCAAGATTTGATTCAATTCGATCTCCCTCGACTCGTTTTTACATAAGGATTATGCAGCATTATCGAGATAAACTCGAGCTTTAGTGCGTGTTTATCGCAGATGATTACGAAAATTGAGTTGGACTTTGTTATGTAAAAAACGTTAAACTTATGAAAACTTTTCCCGTTTTCATATCTATAGAATTTTTCAATCCTTACAGCATGAAGAAATCATTTAAGTTATTATAAGGGAAAAACATAGTGGCGAGTAGAAATAGATGTATTCATATTAATATATATTATCAGTATATAGAAATACATGTACTTGAGAGTTAAAAATGGAGAGCAAAGCTGAGCAAAAAAGTCATGTTGGATTACATAAACCAAAAGAAGATGCTGATGCTCGATTTAGCCAGTATATTTAGAATATGCACATTGCAGAGTATCTATCAACTACTTAGTGCACGTGCTACAGTTTTTGAACTATAATAAAAGTTGTAATGGAAAGTTTACATTTTCGTATCACACTAACTAGTCATTAGTTTGAGTAATATGTAATGAACTCTCCTATTAAAGCTGGTATAGATTGAATGGTAATGATATGCATAAGGATATGTGGTAAGAGAGCGTATGCATTCACGAGATTCTTTTAACTCGTGAATTCTTGAATTAAATGATGATGATTGTGATGCAACAAGTGATGGCTCATAGCTCATTCATTACTATAACGGCTTACTTAGCTTTTTAATTTTTTAAGGAGGGGAATAAGAGGAAAAAATAAACAGAGACAGATTGTCAATGTGTACAAACATACAATTAGTTATTGTAATCGTTTATGAATGACTTGCGAATGATAACTGTAATCAAATATAGACAGATAGTCGTTTGTGAGATTCCGCGCATTTACCTTGTAGTGATATATTTATGCTAAAATATTGAAAATAATTTACAATGTTTAAAACATGGGAAAACTATTATAAAAAGTAATAATGATACGAAGTTATATTGCGTATTTGTTTGGACAGGGACAGCTGACTTTGCTTTTAATATTTCTCACGTGGCCAAGTATAAAAGTACACCAAATGACAAAGAACTGTTATATGACATATCTGTAGGTAAAATGATACACCAAACAACGTTTTTACGGCTGTCCTCCATTGCTATTTTAATATGCTCAGCTAACAGATTGCCTGTAATTATTATGGCTTAATAGAAGCAGTTTGCGTTCATATGGTAAACAATTATTTCATAATTTACCGATTTACAATTATAGCTCAGGTAATCTTTAACACAAGACACCAAATATGTATATTTATGAGAACTTCTTATGTTACACGTACAAGTATAGAACACAAACATTAGTTTTTTTATCAATGTAATATAATTTCGTGTAAAGGTAACATTTACACTTCTTGATGTTTCAGCATTGGCAATGTCATAATTAAAAAGGCCAAACTGTTGAAAAAGGTCAAAACTGTCACCTACTGTACTATTAATCTACAGTGCTAATATTTGACTTGAACTTCTGGTTTGATACATTGGTTCTCCATTTCGTCACGTTTTTAAACTCTAGACTAAATGCCTACATTCAATTTTTGGTATACTAAATTCAATCAAAATAAATGTGGTAAACACTGTATGTATATTGTATATGACTTCCTAATTCCAAGCTATGAATGCATCTTTAAATGTATGAATCCTATTTGAACGTACAGATAAGTTTTAACAGCTAGATATATATCATATCAGATTTAACAATGAATCAGAGGAATGAGAGAGAGAGAGAGAGAGCCTGTAAGGTTAGGCTCAACATGAGCAGTTTTATAGTTTTATACCTGTGTACCATGTTATGCATATGAAATTACAATAAAATACTATTGGAATGATAAACGTATAAAGTATGCATGCTATAGGCATAATGCACTCACTATACGCTATGGTATTATATGTATTCTCCTTTGTCCTGTAGAGAGAAAGCTATACACTTATGATATACCTATAATGACGAAGATTATAGATGATAGTGAATTGTTGTACATGCATGTGCTGTGGGTGAGGTAGCTCGTAACCTCCTGTTGTGTACAGCACTTCGTTGATGCTCTTGTACATAGTTGTATATTGTATGCATACTACATATGTATACAACTCCAAAAGTAATAACGAACACGGTTCAGTATATACAAAATATACACGTATGGAGAACCTTATGGTAGTTTATAGAGAGAGCAGTGTAAAATTTGAAGAGTTGTAATTAAATGTCGGCATCCTCTGGGCAAGGGCATATTACTATGATTTCCGCTCTGATTTCCCGAGTCTAGAATCTAATGATGCTCATTCATTTTCATTCATGTTTTGGTAGTTCTCTTTCTCTTACTATAAATGTATAATTTTTTCCCTCGTTCAATCTATGAGTGTGATAAAATTTGCTCGGTAGAGTTAATACACGTTACACAGGCTGCATTACAGTCCAGAGTAAGTTTGTCTTCAAAGCTGATGTCATATGTATATGAGCTGGATATGTATATGTATGTGTTGAGTTTATAAACAATGAGCCGAAGTGACTTTTGAATAATAAATCCCAACTAATCAATAAGTGTCGCAATTACTGGAAGATTTATATTCCAGTTATCTCGTTCAGGTTTTATTTATGAATTCAGGGCATATTTGTTGAAACTTTGGTACATTGTATATTATTGTAATGTAACAGTAAAGCATGCTTTAAATTAACTCATTTGAAGAATAGAAATGACAAAAAAGTAAAAATGCGAAATTGTGTAGATGAGAAAATATTGAACAATATTATGAGTCTTTACTTATTTTTCTTGTTTTACAGGATGAAAACATCCTCGTAGATGCCAAGTCACATACACTTAAATTAATCGATTTTGGTTCCGGTGCAATCATGAGAGAGACTGTGTACACAGACTTTGACGGTAAGTTTTGAACTTTTAATACAATTTATTTTTTTGTTTCCCTTCGATCATTCGACTATGTTTTCCTATCCATCATATTTGTTGTATGCATCTTCAGGAGTGTATTTGTGCATCGAGAAATTTTTGCACTGTATAAGGGCAAAAAAAATAACTATGTTATGTTGACGCAATTTGCAACCATATTTCAGCACAGCTAGGCATCAAACGTTCCAGCAAAAACCTCTATTTTGACGCAAAACATACAAAAACGTTTGAGGTAGGTTCTGGCTGTGTAATAAGCAGAAAAAATATTTGAAATGGAATTTTCCTGGTTTCACACACATGCATAATTTGTTCATGCACCGCGATGGAAATAGCAACTTTGTAATGTACACCGTATTTCTTCATTTGATACATTACATTGGATATCATTATAAGTCATTATTTTTCCTAGAAGTTGGATAATTAAGTATTTTGAAACCATAATGATAGACAGAAGTTGGAATTTATTACAGTAGAAGTCCGGAAAGTGGGAAAAGGGAATTATTTTTACATATTATGTAATATTTTGTTTTTTTTCCATATAACAAGTAACAAGATTATCAACATTGTAGTCTCTGGTCATAGCCTATGTAAAATATAATAACAATAATAGCGTAATCATAAAGCAAATAACAAAAAAACATTCCGATTCCCTCATGAGAAAAGAAAATCTTTGCATACCTATATTACCCTACTTATTATTGAAAAATGCACTGGTAATACATCAGGCAATACTAACAGCAACAAATCAAACAAATAATATTGGTATCTGTTTGATTATAAAAGGTATTGAAGTGTTTACTGCGACGTAGAAGCAAGAAATGCCATTTAGGATAAAGGTTAGGACCTCGTACGTACATAAAGATACTGACTTCCGTAAACAATTTGGTAACTGTGTTTACAGTATAACAAAATAAATACTAAATGCAGCAACCTAGATGTATACAGAATATGTATATATATATAACAAAAGTAATACTTGTGCCACACATGTTATAATACTTATGTCTGCGAGGTAGATGCGTTGGCAAAAAAAGGAAATCCTTGATACTTTTTAGTTCAAGATCTTCCCAAAGTGAAGGTAAAATAAAATAATGACGACGACATAATAGTGTATTATCTTACATACTTGTATAGATACATATGACATTGTATTATTGTAATATGCTCTATTGCTATTATCAAGCTTTGTTCATATCACAAGATGAGGATTAGATATATTATTATACGTATGTATATGTAAAATACAATTATTAATGGATTGCAGCACTGCAGTCGTCATCAGTATTCCGTCCAAACTGTGCAGAATCGTCATCATAATATATTGATACATGAGTTGAACACTGCGATAGAGCTACAGTATTTTGATATTATTATTTGCATTCGAAAATTTTATTTTATTCGTGTTCTATATCAGCAATCATCAACAAGAGCATGTCTATTATACAATGTCTGCGGCTGTGTATGTGCAAAGTGAAACAATTTGATAAGGCACAATACCATGCTAGTATGAATTAGAATGGCTGTAAGTATATCTAACGTGTCTGCCTATTTTGTATACCCAGAATATCGTCGTGTATAAATATAAAAAATTTTTGTATTTCATTGGTAGGCATCATAAGCTGTAATGTTATTGTTATTGGTGTGTATGTGTATTGTTTCAAACACGTTATATCTATGTGTGAAAGAGAGAGAGAGAGGAGAGAGACCAGTGGGGAATTTCATATGGCGTAAGAGGAGCACGAAGTTGAAGCGTGATGATCATCGTTTTCTATAATATAACAATAATATAATATGAAAGTGCCTGTGAGTAGAGAACTTGCTTTTGATTTCATGATAAAGCAGTAGTAGTGATGGCAGTAGACGTAGAATATCGTACTAGCAATTAGTATTATACTAACTTATTCTTATAGGGCTGCTATGTGAAATACAAAGTAGAGAGTGAGTGAGAGATAGAAAAACTGGGGGAAATTTTTTGTGGTTGTTAGGGAACTACTTTATAATAACAATCTGTAGAGGAAAACTAATCCGAGTCTTTTGTGTACAGTTACTAACTAAAGATGCTGTTACTAACGTATTCTGATATTATAGACATAAAATTTAAATTCTTTGTACTAGGTAAGTTGATGAGAATTATGCATGGTGTGTCGGGATACAGGGCTGTTGCAGTATAAATTAATACCTATACTACAAGTACAAAGTACAAGCAAATTACCTTTAAAAACTTGTAAAAAGAAGTTTTAATTATATTGCATTTTTACTATTTTATGTGTGCACACACGCCCAATAGGGAAATAACGATTGATGTGCATACACATGTGTAACTATTTTATTATTTTTAAGGATTTATATTGATAGAAAGAACATGTATATGTATGCAGTAATATTCAATTTTGGAGTACGTGTAAAGTTGAAGAATGTAAAATTCATCAAAACTTGAAAAAGCTCATGCTAAATGCTTTAAAGCTAATGTTATGTAGAGATATTTGGTATCTGTGATAGATTATGCTATTTTTATTGCATTGTTGCACATTAAGATTGAGAGGGAGTGAGAGTTTGCTTAGCGGAAAGATATTGTAGTGTATATGAAAACAGATATACCAATGTATTGTAAATATATCATATCTATACTATAATCAAGTTATAAGTTTTAGATTTCCGTGGTAGATGACAAGGACTTTGCAGTTAAAATCAAGCATGGAGGATAATTTAGACATTTCAGGCATCATATGCATATTCAACAAAGCGAATATAACAAACTCGTAAGCAGTTTGAAAAAAAAACAACAAAAAGTTGTCGTTGAATTTCAATAATAATAATAATACATTAATTACCACTGCATTTCATGTTAATTCTCTTTCGTGTGCATGCTTACTGCATTTATAACGAAGGCCAATATGTAATTGTTCTTACCTATAGAAATCAAGTACGACTATACGATAACGAGAAATAATGTATAACTTATGCAAGGGAAGTATTTAGAAATCAAACTTTAAATAAGTCTGTGTAATATATTCATAACTAATAATATATTGCTAAGCATACAGATATGATGTACTTATTTCTAGTAGTGAATAACATTTGATTAAAATAAGAATAATTCCTTACTATAGTTGAGAAAAATGAAAAACGGTCTTACCTGTCTAGTTTGGTAATTACTAATTTAAGTATAGTTACAGAGATGACGATGAAGCTTTAGCGTTTCGTCTATAAACATAAAAGGGGCTAAAGAGAAATGAATTGGAGAGAGAGAGAGAGAGAAAGAGAGAGGAGAGAGAAGAGGAGAGAGCGATTGCAAATTCCTGAGGTGTTCAGCGAAAAGAAAAAAAGAACAGTTAGTTGTCATATAATAGAATGTATATATATAAGCCCATGCATACGATGATGATGCAGCGCATGTATATTATATGTATCTGTACTTACTACTTACATTTTTCAGAAGCGAGTTTGTTCCTTTTGCTACTTCTATTCTTTCTACCTGCCTACATAATATGCACAGAAATTTGTGTGGTAAAGAACCTGCAAATTGTAAAGAATTCTGCTGTACTTTTATGTAAACTTTTATAAAGTATTGAACGGCATAGTGAATGTACGTACTTTTATGCTCATACTTACGTACCTGCATGCCTGCGTGCTTCATCTTATTGAGGTCAGAATACGACGCAAAAGTATAACCTACAGCCGACGATGGCTTTCCCTTTACAAGGATGGCTTACAATAATACTTATGATACTATACACAGCAAAAACACATCACGGTGCAACATTGTGTTATAAGTATACACACATGCATAATATGCAAAATCACAGCTGACTGCCAAACGTTTACCTGTCTTTACCTGGTAAAGTCAGCTGGCCGTGTGTATTTGTATGTCTAACGTACGTATGTATTTATATGTAAACTGCAATGAACGGCCAATTGCAATTTTCTCTCCCTTTCTGTGTAACTACCTCTGTTTAAGAGAAGGATTGAGATGCTTGAGAAACGCAGCAATGATTCTATAATATGTTTGTATAATATTGTACAAAAATATTCAGTTTTAAATTCTTAAATATTTTTTGACTATTATTTGAACTTTGCTGTCAAGTTAGAACGCTCGAATCTGCTTACGGTATTATACACGAGCTATGTTTGGGTTTATTGCATAGCTTATAGTGTATGTTTTATTGGAATGTTCTACTGGTTTTGCTGGAGAGAGTTATCTATGATTTCATTTATCTATGCATAATGCACTAGTGCCGGGGATATACAACTCTATTACTACTAGTAAGTCTTGTTTACCGTAGAATGTTTTAAAATTAAATGCGCTCATGGACTTTTATTACAATGATGTGCTCTCTCGAGGTAACGTGCTATAAATTATTATTACTGTGTGATGTATAATACCTTTTACACATGCAAATTTGAAGTAGTACATGGCTATCATCAAATAGATGAGTGAGTACATGTGACTTTAAAACACCTTGCAATGACGTCAAACAGGGATTCAAGATGAGTCCGGTGTAAAATATACATTGGATTTATCTACTGCTTTTTTCTGTCTTTTCTGTATCTATCTAAATGCCTTAAATAAGGATGTAGACGGACGTATTTTTTATGTTTTATTGGCCATATAGTTACGACAAGGTTTATACATCTGCTATCTACATTTACGCACATTTTTTGTAGTTTGTAGACATTGTTATTTTCTATACAACATAAAAGCCTTTCTTCCCCCCGCTCGGACTCTCTCTCTCTCTATCTGTTTTCAACTTAAGTAAAAAGTCAATGAAAGAGAATTAAAAATAGTGGAAACATAATTTGCTTTTCTAACCATTATAATACAATGCATAATATATATTACACATTGTTGCATTTTATCGCACAATAAGATGTGGAATTTGCAATCTGTACCATGTAAAAGGTGGAAGAGCTAGACAAGTGAAATATGTCTGAATGAATCTGTAGCTTCTCTTTGCTGAATGTCGAGGAGAGCGTGGAGAAGTGACAGCTGACGTCACATTTTGTTTAGTCTTTTACATATACTGATATATGTCTTCCGCGTGACTTCCTTTAGTTTCAGTCACTCAGTTCTCAGTTCCTCTTAAGAGTTTACTTTTTTTCAAGCCTTGTAACATGGTATGTCTACCAAAAAACACCAAACCATAAAATGGTAGCTGTCTATCCCATTCTGTTGTTGTTCTACTGCATACTCGTTGTGTGTGGCGAACAATTGGGATTTTTTGTGTGGTCCGTTAGCTTCTTCCTTTCTTAGTTCTTTTGTCAATTGTTCGGTTTAGTTGTTTTTCTCTCTACCTTTTATTTTGTCAATGTGTTACAAATTTTTGAGTTAAACACAAACTAGCATACAAGTGTATGCATATTCAACACGGAGAGAGTCAACAGAGGCCTATTTCATATTTGTACACCTATCTTTCAAGTGGCTTGCGTTCTTTTATGTTTGTGGAAGGAATCGAATATGTTGGAATTCCCAATTAGAAACTACTACGCTCAGTGCTACAGTTACAGTCGAGACAAATCTACAGATCTTCAATCTTCACAGTTTGTAGCCAATATTGCCTTAAAAAAGTTTTTAAAGAAATTATTTTAACCGTTTTTGCAAGTACATTCGCAATTTTTCCAAAATAATTGGTGGTATTGTTGATTATGACAAGTAATTGGTGCATATTAACGATATAGAAAAAATCTTTCATTTCATTCATGGGAGTTTAACACCGGGAAATCAACGTATATTAATGAACAGCAAAAATCGTGATAAGCACGCTAACAGATAAAAAATTTTCGTATAGCTAATCAAGTTCTGAAGAATGTAAATGGTACAACATTTGAAATAGGTACTTATTACTTATTATGCATTACAGAATGATGATGACTAGAAAATTTCTTATCGTCCAATAACTCGATCATGGAAAATACGTATACGTCCATGCACTCATTCATTTATTTGTTCATTCAAAAAAATCAATGCGTCGTTTTCTCTAAATCCACATTATAATTTCCTCCTTCGATCTCTTGGTTGTGTTCTTTTCCATTGAGCATGTGTGTTCACTCTGCAAAAAAATGACTTTTGCTACGCAAGATAGCAAACAAGTAGAAAAAAAAGCAAGATTTCTCTCAATGCACGTTATTGAATGAGTTTTGTGGGCGCCTTCATATCAATGAACAAATTTTATCAGGGGGAGACACATTTTCATTAATAAATCTTGTGTTTTAATACGTCTATATCGCACAACAGAAATAACGTATTTTTATTTTTACGTTTACTTTGCCGCGGTATATATACATACATACATGTTGCTTTTAATATAAGATTTTGTATTTACTGGTTCGGTTAGTTGGCTCATCTGGCTCTATGTTTTTTTCTTCCTTCTCAATGATACTTACTAGCTGTAGTAACCAGTTGCAAAGGTCCAAAAAAAACGTTATCTCTAGTCCCGTGTTAAATGAAAAGTTGTAAGTACATTGTCATATGTGTGCATTGTTCACTGTAAAAAGATGAACGTATAAAACCTAAATGATTATCAGCTGCTGAGGACATGGCGGAATGTTATTTTTATTTGTCCCAAGTGTTTAATCTGTAAAATATGCATAAGAAAATGATAAATAAGCAATACGCTCCAATTTTCGATGCAGTTTGAAACAAGTCATTCATAGCAGTGTAGATAGTTCTGTGAGTGGACAAGATATGCCACATCTCTGAGAGAATACAATAATACATGAAGGAAACAAGTTTAGATTTTCTTCTTTGAAAAATGTATTATTTTTTCTCCTTGCCTTGTCGTCGTCATCGTTGTACTGATAGTCGCCATTAGATCAATGTTCATTGCGATGTAGAATAAGAAATGAAATGAAATTTAGTAGGAAACGGCCTTTGTATTTAACTCACATGCATAATTCTACCAGAGATTTGGTTTGTGTAATTGATGGCAGTAAATAAGTATGTACATGCATACATGTACCTCCTGCATGAAGGTAGGAGGAGCTTTGAAAATTAAATTGATTGAATTTGATTTAAGAGGAATTAAATGTTGGACTAATGTATAAATATATGTATAATGTCAATGCTGGAACTTCTTTATGTAAGAAAAGGACTTTTTATGCGATATGCAGTTAACGGCGGGGAATTTTTTGTAGTTCTTGTTACATTTATTGAATAAGTTTTGATTGGTTTAGATACTACTTGATAGATATAGCGAACTAGCTGGCTGACTATGTTTAAAAGACCAGGGTCATTCAG
>JAQIVE010002126.1:0-21228 GCA_034698285.1 Sminthurinus bimaculatus | reverse complement strand
AAATACGCAAGTCATTTTTGCGGATTTATAGTCACAAATGCATGCGTCAATGATGTACAAACCGGCTTTTGGTTGTCTTTAAAGATAACAAAGCTACAGAGAAATGAAACTGGGAAATCGTGAAAACCTAGCGAAATAGCCCCGTTTCACGGTACATGGTAAATATTGATCTCCCTCCGTTTTCCTAAATATAGGCCCACGTCCGCTACAAAATGTCGAACCCTCTCCTTGCCAGAATTTTCAATCACGTTCTATGCAATTCAGTTTCACTAGTTCACATGATTTCGTTATTATAGGACTACTTTTGAACTTTCATCCAAAGTTTTTAGCGACCAAACCAATGGGACAACAAAATAATGCATGATGCGTGTGTCGTTGCATTTTTTCATTTGTTAGTTGAGATAAATAAAGGTCCATTTTGTCAATGGAAGTGATCATACAAATTTGTTTGTTTTGGCTTGAGATTTATAATTTTCTTGCAGTCAATTTTAGCAAATTAATACCGAGATCCGATAAGTGAGAAGTAGAATTCACGGCAGCTGGGCTGTGACCAGAAAATAGAATTCATGTTGTGTATACATGTTTTACATGTTTAGTACTGGTGTGATGACTTTGTGATTTTTTTAATGGTTTTTTATTGGTTTTTATCAGTGAATTTCCTCTGTATAGATGAAAAGGTATTCCTTTACATTGAAATGTTTGGGAGGAGGGGACTTTTGTTATTGTCTAAGCTGGACTATGTAGAAGAATATAAACGAGAGAATAGTACGACCAAGGCAGCGGCCATGTTCGCTACCTCTCTGTACTTACTACTTACTCTTGCTCACCAGCACAAATACACACACCTCCAGTTCTCCTGGTCATTGAAAATTTATCTTTTACTTCAGTTGTATGCTTTCTATGTTTGAACATTTGGTTTGGTGTGCCTAGACGAATAAACTACATGACTTAAAACAAGATTGTACTTCTAGAGTTGCAAAATACCGTAGTAGCTTCGTCAAATATTGACTCATTTTAGACTTTTCCCTTTCTCTTTATGTAGTCAAGCCACATTTGTTTTATGATTTCAATGATGTAAAAAGTTTACAAACTAAACGAAATTGGACAGGATGAAAACTGAACTATTTCTCATCGAGGAAATGAAGATATTGTATATTATGTTATCGCATTCAGCAGTGCTTATCACTTTGCGATGGAAATTAAAGATTGGGAAATTTTTTCATGTGGACTTCACTTTAGTCATTATTTTGAATTGTGATTGGTAAACAAATTTCAATTATTTGCACGGTACACTGTAGATTGTAGCTGGCACAATATGCATCATATATTATGTACATATCGTTTTGGGAGGTTTGGATTATGGTGACATATTACATGCTGAAACGGTGGCCCTCACCAGTATTATTTTTCAACAAACATAAATAACAATTGAACAGATACATATATATATATATATATGTTAAACTGCTAGGAAATCTGATGTTACTATTCATGATTTAAGCCTTCTTATTTTTCACCCTGTTCTTATGTAACTTTTATTTTTAAAGTTAATACAAAAAAATATAGATAGTAAAGAAAATACATCAATACTTTTTAACAATATTTAGAAACATCAAAATAGCAATAGTGATTATTGCTATTAATTATTAATGAATTTTAAATTTATTGTGTTACTTATATGACTTTATAAGCAGAAATACTGAGCCCTATTCACTCCTATTTACTCAAAGTAAAAGCTTATTTCTGACGTGGTACTTAACTTTCAGCAATTTTGCTTGATGTTTTAAGCAAGTTCAAACGATTCTGAGTGTGAACAAAAAAATTTTCGTCCCATTCGGTCACCGGAAACTAAAGATATTGTCATTTGAAAAAGAGACCTCCGAAACGGGGCTTCCGCGGCTTCTTCTACCCGTCTCGGCGGGGTTTGATGTTTCAGAACTCAAACAAATGTTACAATAGTACCAAAATACGATTTACTAACACTATCTGAATTTTCAACAAAATCCTCCAACATTAAGGGTATGAAATCTTAATATTATTAAAAGCTGTTGCTTGATTTTTCATGGCTGTCCATAAGAACACATGTAAAAAAAGGATCCGGCTGCAATTTTATAGTTCAATCAACTGTGGAGGACTTACTAAATAACTTTTGAATATTGTTTTTGTACAAGCATTAGCCAAATACGATTGGCTCTTGATTTTGAAATAATTTTTATTAATGTTTTCATTTTTAACGCTGCTACAGCCTCGATGTCGTAGAGGCGCACAGGCAGAGAAGAGAGAATTTGGAAACTTTTTTTTTGAAGTTTTTTTTTCAAATGACAAAATCTTTAGTTTCCGGTGACCGAATGGGATGAAATTTTTTTTGTTCACACTCAGAATCGTTTGAACTTGCTTAAAACATCAAGCGAAATTGCTGAAAGTTAAGTACCACGTCAGAAATAAGCTTTTACTTTGAGTAAATAGGAGTGAATAGGGCTCAGTAGTTGCTAATCTTATTCTCAAAAAAAGAGAGCCAGCTACTGGCACAACTTGAAAAATCTACAAACTGGAAACACGGGAAGCAAACGAATGGGGATAAAGAGACAGACTTTTAAACTCCAAATCCGATTCTCTGCGGTGTATTTCAACTGAGTAATTTGAACTTGGACAAGGCTCGACTTTGCTCCCGAAATAATAATACTAATACGTAATAGCATAATGATAGTAATGGGTGACTTGAGAATGAAGACAGACACCTTATTGTATGGAGGGAAGATGCTAATAAGACACAAGCTAGCCATAGAAGAAATCTTCATTATTTCCGCCGAGTATGTAAACCCACTTGAACTTCATCTTATAAGAAGACTTGAATCTCTGTTTGGATACATCTCATTTGAATTTGAAACTTCTGTTTCTGTTATCCAAATTCCACTTTGTCTTCTTCTTCTTCTACTCTACGTTTCTCCTTCTCTTGTTCTTTTATTGGAGGGTGGCAAGTTGCAGGGATTTTCATTTCATGTGCAAACTTTTGTCTACTAGCCCCTGTGTAAAAAGTAAATACAAACGGAGATGGAGCGCGATAGGCGCTAATATTATAAATAGCCTTTACTATTTTTTACATATAATCGTCATTATAATGACCTGCTGGTGGTGGTTAACGTGGTTGGTCTCTCCCTCTCGCTCTCTCTCTCTCTCTCTCACTTTCAGTCTATATTTCTCATTATTATTATTATTACTAGAAAATTGGCACGCGCCATGGCGCGTCATTACTTATCATAATGTGTAACCACTCCATTTTGTGTGAATATAGTATCTGTCCCAGTACGACCGTCTCGTTATAGCTTCAGGACCATGTGAAACCTATTTTGAGCGATAAGGTGTTTTTGACCCTTTGACTCATAGTGGTAGGAATTGACTATAATTTTTTGTGGCCGGGGTTGACGCTAATCGTTTGTGGCCGACGCAGTTATTTTGTCCTGAAAGGAAACCTTCAAGGATATATATTTAGGAGTCACTTACATCTTAGTATGGTTTTAAAAGGTCTCCAAGAATTCCAGAGTGCTGCCAAACTTGACTTAAAGAAATTTTTAGAAAAATTTTAATTTTCGATGTCCAGGGCTACAGGGGTTTAAATTGCCATATATTGCCTACTGAGATACGGCAACGTATCTTTCTCAACATTTGGAACTGGTGGCAGAACTTCCATTTTTTAACCCAAATTGACCTTTTAACTGACCTCCAGGGGTCACGGGGACTCAAAATGGTCTAAAATGTATCCTGAGATACGTCAAAGCATGTTTTACACCTTTTGGTAAAATTTCATTTTTTGACCCTTTTAGCCCCTTAGATTTTTTCGAAAAAAGTCAAAGTCTTAGAATTCTCTGAAACTCATGTTGCACTAAAAATCACTCAAAAATTTTGAGTTTGCGTCTGTAACAGACGAACATACAGACACCTTACATGCAATATATAATGGAGTGATTATTATTATTATTATTATTATTACAATTTTAAATGTGGATTAAGCATGAGAAAACTATGGTCTAGACTCTCGAACCAGGAGCTAGTAGTCATCTCAATTTAAAATTTAAATTGCTCTTCTTTAAATTTCAATTATTATTCTTACACACAGTCACTCTTAAGTTCACGTGAGCTGTTCAGTTCGATTGTAATTTTAATTTGTAGAGTAACGTTGCATTGCTTTTGCTGGCTGCACGTCTGTGACCTCTTCATTACGTCTGGATGACTCTGGCTCGCTCATTCATTATATAAATATTGTACATGGGTGAGACTTGCATACTCCTCTGAAGAAGACCATCCTGTGCTAACTCATTCGACAAACGTTGAGTTCAGTGTTATAATGGCTCTGGAAAAAATCTATTGTTTAATAACTACTAGCTAGCTAACTAACTAAAAAGGTGCTATACTTTTTATTTTTGTTAAGAGCCTGTTAATTTTTGAACGAGACTATTTTAAAGCAGCTTTGGAGCTGCGTTAAATAGAGATTATGATATAATTCATATATTATACGCTTATGTCTATGTACTTTCGTAACTATGTTAAGGCTTAACTTTATACGTACAAACGGAAAAGCTTAAAGTGAGGGTTGTAACAAGAATCGACTTTGATTGAGCCAGGTGAAGCTATTCATTATTATAATTGGGAACCACCAACTAGAGTGCTGTATAATTTTTCTTATTACATATAATTTGTTTATGAATGTGTGCGTAATGATGAATTTTGATGGGAATGACTGAACAGTTAATACTGCAGACGGCAGTGTAAAGTGTATTTACGAGTACGAATACGATGACAACTTGTGATGTGTACTGTTTATACTTTATAAATATATATTATGTATATGCTTAAATGTATGCAAGTTGTTGTACAAGGAATGTGTTCGTATCCATTGTGTTATGCTTGATTTGACCTGTTCTGATTTTGAAAAAGAAGAAGAATGGTTTGATGTCTTCTTCTTCTTCTTGATATCCATTTATCTCTGGACACTACCTTCAAAATATTGTCGACTATGTATTTATGTATATTTATGTACAACTTTATTTCAATTTCTCACTTGTGTTTTTTTTTGAGGTTGTTGTATCATTATTAAATCATAAGGAAATCATAATGGTATTATACAGGTTTTTTGGGTTTCGGGTGAGAAAATCACAGTTTTGCAAATGTCATAGGAAGAAAATTCGAGTTTACAATTGCTGATCAATATTAGATACAGTCTACACGCACGAAACTCCTCCAAACGGGTAATTTATGCAGTAAACACACAAATGGAATCGCAGCTTAAATTAGAGAAAAATAATGAGAGCTGAACGGAGCAGCTCATATTTTCTTGTTAAATATTCATAAAGTGTAATTTTATGGGCATGTGTATTTATATGTGCGTGTATGCATGTTTGTGAGTTTGCGGGTGCCATGTCGAGACATGACAATAGAAATTAAATTCTCTCAATCTACATAATATACAGTCTACGTAGTTATTTATATGCATATGAATTGAATATTGAAAACTTCAGCTGAACATTGGGCCTCAAGTGTGTATTCAACGATTAAGCAAAAGTATGTCCTGACTTTTAAAGATGATCCACTGTTTATAGGATAAAATATTTTGGGTTACATACTCCTTATCGTTGACTACATAAAATAAGTACTAACTTTGGTATCATCGCTTTTTAATAAAAAATAACATATTTTTCCTCCAATATGAAAATATGATAGACATCACATAAAATGCATGAAGAAAGATGGTGAGAGATCATATTATTATTATTATGTTTTTTATATGAGGCCATTTCATTTGATGTAACGATTCGGAAACAATTTAGCATGGGTTAAAAATTGAAAAAAATGATTTTTTTTCAATGGCCATGAAGTTAAATAACGGCTGATAAGTTGAAATGGTCACTGTAGTTTGAGTGCCCGTAAAAACTAAACCCGTCAATATTTTTGGATGTCCTTAACACATGTATTAGCCACACTTATTTTGTACTGAAAATGCTAAATAACATGGTTGTGGTACTTCAGGTGTCTTAAATATGGGCACTTGCGTGAAAGCCTTCGAAATTATCTGGTTTCAGGTGTTCGAGGCATGTTAAAATGTCTCTCATACAACTTATTATATCCATATTTCAGGTCAATATGGGATCTAAAAACAATGTACAGGATCCGTTTGCGTAAAAAACCTTAAAACCGCGATAAGAAAGCTCGGAGGGGTCTCAGTCCAGGTCAAAATGTAGAAAAAGTGACCTTTTTAATGTCTCCGGACAAATGACGTCACAGTAAGACTACAAAAACGACTTATATCAAACCAAAGCCTTAAAAGATATTGAAAACGTTTGTTCTCATAGATCTGAAAAGGAAAATGTCGTACGACCAACCGTTTAGAAAATATTAGCTTGAGAGTTTTAACAGACGCTTCTTGTCTCAGATTTGAACGTTTTTGAGTGGACTGTGACTGCGTTTCAATATTTTCATTTTGCACCATAAAGACGTTAGATTTCGGGTATGGTTACAATACAAATGTTGTAGAATACATCTTTTTGAACAACTTTTCTATTTTGGTCCTATGTTATAGATGCATAGTTAATGAGCTACAATTTTTTGTATAATTATCATGGGTATAGGGCTTCAGCATGTAAAAGCCAAAGACATTGAAAAAAGAACTAGAAGGCATATTATTTTCTGGAAATTTTTCTGCCAGCTCACTGTCATCAAAGACAAGGAAAAACAAGAGTATGAATTTTTTAAATTAATCCAAACTTTTTGCTGTGTAAATTAAATTTTGGTCCGTAAATCGCCAATTTCTAAGACTTGCAGACAAGGGCCTATAGCTCAGGGACCTGAAGTACCTCAGCCAAGTTATCTGGCGCTTTCAAGACATAATAAATGTAGCTACTACATATGTCAAGGGCATCCAAAAATATTCACGCGTTTGGTTTTAACAGGCCCTCAAACCCAGTGACTATTTCAACTTATCAGCCGTTATATACCTCTGCATGAATGAGTTTCCACGATGGATAAAAAGGGGGTAGAAACGTCGATGGTTATATTTACTTCCCCCTTAAGTTGAATCGACTTTGTCTATATCTGACTGGATGGTTTTGACTTGGTTTCGTTTGAAATTTCTCCTTACTTTTCACTTTTAGTCCTCGGACCTCAGGTGTGTTTCAGTTGGTTCTCCCGAATCTAAATTGTCTGCGTCTGTGTCTCTCACATTTCACACCTCGAGTCGAAAGTGGCTGACTGAGTGAGTGAGTGAGTGAGTGAGTGAGTAGTTAGTATTAGAGAATGTGTAAAGAAGGGTTTCACCGTTCGTTCGTTCCTCCGTCCATGTCCATCCCAAGGAATCCACTCAAGTCTCATGAATATGAATGAAATAGTTTCGAGTTGGAAAACTGTGTGGTGCTGAAGAGCAGCATACCTCTACGTATATACATACATACAGTAGTAAGGGAAGAGAGAAAGAGCGGGGGAGAGAAGTTGAAGGAGCTTCTAAATCTAAATCCCAAATCTAAAGGCAGCACTTATGTATATAGTGAATTGTGGTACTTGATTATTGGTACACTATACATGGTATGTATGTACATGGCTGTAGAAATTATTCTCGAGCAGCAGCCATAACACTTTCAATATAATAATATTGAGGAGTGTGTACTGTGTACTGTGTACATGCTTACGCATCTCAAGTGCGAACCAAGAACCAAGAACAAACACAAAGAGCTTCTTCTTCGGCTTCACTGTGCAACACAATGTACAATACAGTGTATCAATATCAATGGCCATATTGATGAATAATGAATGACGATCCGTCAGTATGGATATTGAAACGGATAAGAAGCAAGGCTGTTACAGTTTCAATAGACTCTGCCATAATATCAACATACATGCATGCATACATACTACATGCATACATACAATACAGCCTGTACTCGAATCCTTTTCGTTACTTTCTCAGGTTCGAGTCAACTTGATTCAGGAGGAAAATTAACGAATCCCAACTAAACTTTGTGCAAGAACAACCGCAGATATTTATTTTCGTGCATTTTATGTAGACAACCACCTCCCTCGCATAAAATTCCAGTATTTAAAACTTTCCGAGCAGCAGCACCTTCTACTCCTCACTTCATTCCTAAAAGATAATCTTATTTTGTACTGCTTTATTGTTCAGCCTTCAGTTCATTTACTTCAATCTCTTATTGCAGAATACCATGCAGAATTTTCCCAAGAATCGGTACACATACGCCATATATACCGATGAAAACTTCCCTTGTGAAATAGAGTGGATAAATTAATAATGGAGATTCAGACATATCATGTTTCTATTGAATATTGATTGGACTTGAACCTTCAGCGGAAGGATCCACTTTCTCTCCAGTTCAAGTCAAAATCAAAGGCAGAGCGTTAAGGTTTCCTCGAAATCTCAGTCTCGTTAGGTATATAATGTGTATACGAGACACGACGTGATGTGATGACTCTCGAGATTTGAGATGTGATCACAATCGAAGATGACTAGTTGAGCAGGAAAGACGGCCTTAATTTCGACAGTAATGATGATGACTCTTGCTTCCTTCCGCCTGCGAGGAATAATGAGCGAGAGAGAAAGAAAGGGGGATAAATAGAAAGAGGAAGAGAGGGAAAGGGGAGAGACAGACAAAAGTGCCGAACTAATGTCTAATGGAGAAACTAATGGGAAGAAAAGACATTGATCCAATGGCGACTTGTCTCTCTCTCTCTCTCTCTCGTAATTTTTGATTTAATGTAGTTGACTTGATCCCACCATCTTAATTCCCGTTTCCCCGGATATTTCGTCGTCATATGCATTGTACATGCATTGACGTGGGCAGAAACTCCTACAGTCGAACTCCGGGTATTACGTAGCCCCTTGAACTCTGGACTTTGTGACAGGTGGGCAGGTTATGTGAGTTGGACGCGGAAAATAAATAGATAAATAGGAATACGGAGCAAAATCCAATGTGAAGGAGGCGGACAAGTGCTAAATTTTGAGGGAGCCGACAGTTGACAAATAGAACTTGAAATATTTAATGAGTGGAGTGCGACTCCCTCTTTTTCGCTCATTTATATCGAACATTTTAGTACAAGGAGTGCAAATATTTAATGAAGGAATGGATGAGTGGAGAACCAAAGCACACAGCACTTATGTCCATATGCATGTACACACATGTATTTTTAGTGACATGTTCTTTGTCTATTTATCCCTTTCTCCCGGTTCCACCTAACCATTATTATTAGAATTATTGGGTTACTGCTTATCGTATTTCCAGTGTTTTTCTAGCTTCTTGTGCTAATGTCATGTGGTTGGGTACACATATTATATTTGCCCCTTCTCGTGCGTCTATTTTTCTATTTGTTTGCAGGTTTGTTTGTAAGCCTATTTTGAAGGAAGGGGAGCAAAAAGTGAGGAATCCACGTATGTATTATTGATCATGATAATAATATGTAGGTACTTGTTTTTGTCTCTGTAAAAGGGAATGGTAATAATTTTGGGCGTATTTTATTATTCATATAACTGATACGCATACAGCTTCCCCCGTACGGAGAAAATAGATAAATATAAACAATAGTAGAGGAATATTGTGGACAGTGTGTGCGTGTTTGTGTAGATAGGCAATAGGCATACGTGCAAATATACAAGAGCAAAATACAGGTAGAAAATACAGAAAAAGAAAGTGACAGCAGTGCAGATGTTCCTGATAATTGTTATTGTTGGTTGTCATGTCATGTCTTCCACTTTATTTATCCCCGTCTTCTCATGCATATTTATGTCACAGAGCTGTCTGCAGTCTCTACAGCGCTTTCCTTCCATTGTATGAAACTGATAGGCTGTCTCTGTCTTATCTCCTCTTCTCCTTATTTTATCTTCACACTGTATTACGAACATATGTGTGCCCTATGTCCGTCCTGCTCCACTCAATTCAATTCCTTTGACTTTTTTTCTCCTGTGATTCCAAATCAAGATTAAGATATCTCTCATATTATGTATCTAATTGTAAGTTGCTTCTACTAATAATGCAGGAGCTGGTGCTTCAACTCCAGCTCCAGACACCGGATAAAAATAAAATAACGCCAGAGATGGAGGTGTTTTCCCCTGGGAAAATCTGATTATCTCATTTATTATCATTGTATGAACCTATACTACAGTTTACGGTATACGGTACGTTTTCTTGCTGCTGCTGATAATGATTTTATTTTGATATTAATCGAGTTTGTGCTCAACAGAGGATTCTTTTTCAGCTTCCCTTTGATTTTTTTTTCTACAGAAACAAAAACAGGGCATAACAATGCCAAGTGATAATTATGTTAAAGTTCAGGATTGAAATTCGCCGGTTTTTTATGTAGGTCAACTTAATCCCACTTTCATTAACAAGTACCTATATAAAAACTCCGGGTGAAAAAACAAACGCTCTACGAGGTTTTAAGTGATACCATCGAAAAGAGGGGGTCGAATATAGTAGAAACCCGTTTCCGCACGATCAGGAACCAGGCAACACGACCGTTTTTAACCCACCCAAAGATAGAACCAAAGCAAATGAATGTATTTTTTCATGTTAATAGAAAAAAAAATTTAATTCAACGTATTGTAGGGTAAAAAATTATGGAGAAGTCGAATCTGAAGTCAGATTTTCCAAAAAACAAACGAAAAGGCATTTTCACATGGGCTGCTACCAAGGTCCTTTTGAAATTTTTTTCAAAAAATTTTTGAAAATTTTCTTTGCAAATTTTTTTTTCAAGTTTTCCAAAAAAAAAGGTTTTTACATTTTTTCCAAAATTGTTTTCAAACTTTTTTCCCCATATTTTTTGTAAACTTTTTTCGAAAATTTTCAACCCCTCTTTTCCGACGCCCACCCCCCGGAGGGTACTTGTTGTATTTATACATACTTTTGTGTGTGTATGAATTTCTGGCTGTGAGTTTGACCTTGTCCCAGCACGAATTGAGCTGGTGTTCCAGTGTCTGAGAATGACTGGCGCTGCTGGATGATATTAATGAGAAAATGATAGATGAAGTGAAGACGCTGCGTCTTTGTGTGCAATTTAATTTCTGCAGGCGCCCACTTGCCCTATCAAAAATGACTGAGGGAATGTCAAAATAGTTGTGATGCATGGGAAACTTTTGCATATTGTAATGAGGCATGGGATACAAGGGTGTCTGGTTCGGATTTTCTCTGTGAGGGGAGCACAAAAAGCATTGCGGCATTAAATCTTTGTACGCGGTGAATGGTGAAGAAAGTTGAATTGAGTTTCAAGTGACTGATATACTGTTAGCTGAGTGAAGTAAACGCCGTTATTTCCATTTAGATTCTAGATTGTGCTCAAGCTGCTGTAGAATGTTGTAAAAGGCTGTACTTAGTGAGAAAGAGAGAGAGAAAGAGAGAGAGAGAGGGACCAGAGTCAAGAAGTTGGTGAAAGTGAAGGAGAGAAATGGAGAACATTTGTGAGTGTGTTTATGCGGCCATACGCAGGAACGTAAAAGGAAGAAAGGAAAAAAGGAATGGTGGGGAGTGGTAGAATTGCAGATCGATAAAATATTCGATATTCGTCTCCTTATCGAGAGAGATCTATCGGCGAATCCATCATGAGTCGAGCCAAACAGAAAAGGAAAACCACCCAGCCAGTGCTACGTTTTCATGATATTTTTTATAACATGTACATATAAAAAGCTCCCAATGCCGACAAAACTACCGAAATAAATTTCGATGTATATTTTTCTCGCACGCTACCGCACCTCCCTATTCACTTGGTTTCGATGGGAACGGAGTACTTTGTCGGGTCACT
This sequence comes from Sminthurinus bimaculatus, assembly GCA_034698285.1. Lineage (NCBI taxonomy): Eukaryota > Metazoa > Arthropoda > Collembola > Symphypleona > Katiannidae > Sminthurinus > Sminthurinus bimaculatus. The sequence goes on along the minus strand of JAQIVE010002126.1, from coordinate 9,441 downwards.
GAGTTCCATTTTAATTTCTATGGTTACCATTGGTATTATTGTTTGTATCTGATTCATTTTGGTTTTTTTTTGGCCGTTGTTTGAAGTTTCTTTACATAATATTACCTATGAATAAAGCATGTTTGGGCTGTTAATGATGAAATTTGCGGGTAACATTAATATTAAATGGTAATGGATCTGGGGTCGAAGTTGAAGCTGGAGTGAACTCTGGTGTTTTTTTGTGCGAGCTCCATATATGCAGTGGGGATGAGGATGTTCCAATGTGTATCATGTTCCTCTTATATTATACATATATCGATGTGTATACATAGATGTATTGAATTTCATTTCAATCCATTTTAGTTTGGGTTTCGGGTTTGCGTTTGTACTCGGGTTCTTTCTGTATCCTCATTTTTCTCCCTTTTACTGGAAATCCAACTCTAACTCCTTGTCTTTCTCGTTTTTATTCTCCTTTGCGTTTTCCATCATCCCCGAACAACGAGCGAGTCAAGCTCTTTTTTCGCCTTGTCTATTCAATCCATATGAAGAGGAGGTCTGGAAAGCTGAAGCTGGAAATTTGGAGAAGCTTTTAATGATTCTTGTAACTCTTTTTCTGTCTACTCACTCCGATTCCGAGCTCTACATCGACTTGCAAAACCATCCATTGCTGTTCCATGTGTCTTTACAGATGTATAATATTTTTATGTATCCGTAAGACTCTGTTCAACTCCCGGCGTTCGACCTTTCATCAGTTCCATACAAAATTCAAGTTTCCCAGCATTCCAACAATGTATGTAACACATGCATTTATATGTGTTATTTATTTATACATATGTATACATATATAAGTTTCTGATACATTATAAATTGAAACCAGTGTGGAATTCGTCATTCAGATGTCGACCAGGAACTTGTTTTCGATACCTATTTTCGAAAAATGGATAAACGATGTGAAAAATTGTACTTGAAATTTTTTGCGGTTATATTTTTTTGCACAAGAAGCGAACACTGGTACATCGTTTTCGTATATATACATAGTTGAAAATATGAGAGAGTTGGAAGAGTCCCTGCGTCCACCTACGTTTTTATACTTTACGCTGAAGAAGGAATCGGTCTTTTACAAAGTATTGGGCTATTAAGGGAAAATCAAGAAAGCGAGAAAGTTGGTTGGGCGCGAGTAGATTGAGGAGAAACACGCAATCGGCCTGCAAGACCTCGATCATAACGATGATCTTTTACTCCTTTCTCTGCCTATTTCACTCCACTTTCTACCAAACAAACTGTGTGTCTTTCACCTTAGGAGTCGTCGGCTTGGAACTTACGACTTTCCCATTTCCATTCCTCTATGTAGGTTCAACTGTATGCTGTATAGTAAATTAGGAACACGAGAACACGGCTTTCCACTGTTTCTCGCTTCTTCCAAATGTTTTCCGCACTCCTGTTTTTTTTTCACCTATCAAATTTAAGTATGTTTACCTACATACCTTTTCCACAATCCGGCAAGTCCGATTCATGCTCGGAAATCCATTAAATATCAACAATATAATAGGTATGTGCCAAGGGGAAAAACACCTTAACTTGACTATTTTACTTCATTTTTTGAGGGATATGATGACAGATGATGGATGTAGCACATGAATTTGTATTGTGCTTGCATCTTTAGATTTGTAGGTATACAATAATAATATTCTCAGTTGCTTATGCAACTTTGTTGACTATACACACGAACCGAAACCAACCATGTAGATCAATAAATTAAAAGAAATCAAACAAACTATAATACAACAAATGTCACCATAGTTACCATACCATTTCATCAATGCATTAAATTGTCGCTCGTAGCTGGCAGTCATTTACTTGTACTCATTTCAGTTTCCAGTGCCTTTCCAATTCGGTATAAGAACTATAGTAATTGCAGCGCCTTGAATGTCTTGAATTGCCTTGTCTTTCGTGTCTTATCGTGGAGATTTGCTATTTGACCGATTCCGAGACCATCTGCTCTCGCCCGATTCAATTAGTCAGTGGAATCTGAGGTTATATTACGCCTTCCTTCCCATATTCCAGTCAGACTATTGCACAGTACAATTATCTACGTGTACAGTTAGCAGTTACAGTCGTCATGAGCCTACGTATTGCGTTGTATTGTCTGTAAGACACGGGAATAGAAACATGGGTGTGTGGGCAATGTGGAAAGTCAGGAAGAAAGAGATTTTTTTGCGGCTGCTTTCAAATGTCACTCCCTCGCGCGCTCTATCTTTTTCTCTCTCCCTTCTAGGTTTGAGAAATTTGTGCAATTCAATTCAATTTCGGCGAACGTAAATGTGCGAGCCTTAGAAAATATATAAAATGAAGGAATGGCAAAGTGTGTGGTGTGTAAATGTAAAATTGTGTTTGTTTGTTGGGAATGGAATGAGAGAGACAACCGATAACACATTCTTTCACGCAGTTCCACTCGCATTCACAGATTTCTCCGTGACTTCCCTCTCTTTGTGTGCGTGTACATATACTTGTGTGTATTAGTGTATGGATAAGTATTTAGTAGAAGGAGCATCAGAGACACATGTAATTTAATGTCAACCAGAACTTGATCCAAAAAATCCGAGAAACCCGGCAGTCAAAGGCCTTAATCATCATAATATCGCACTCTCCTGCCGCGCTACGTATACTTGCGTATAATATGCATATATTAGATATAAATACATAATATGTATAATACAGCAAAGCTTGTGTTGTGCATGTTTTTTGCGCACTTGTTAAATGTGTCTACACGAGTATCATTGTGGTACAGTGAATAGTGGTGCGTGTGAATTTGTATATGCTGGGCTCAAATGTTATGCTATGTTTACTCTTTAAACTTTGAAAACAGTCATTTACATCAACCTTCACTCCCTCTCACTCTACTCTAGTTTTTGTTCTCTGGCTAGCAGTTTGCACGTGATTCCCACAAGAAAATAACTTCCTCGCAAATATTTTTATCGACAATTACAAAAAAAAAATGCACAGTGCTCCGACTTTGGATTTCTCAGGCAAAAATCCACTTAGAATATGGTCACAATTTAGATTTCTGACCGCATCAGGCCCAAAATCGACCATAGTGAATTATAATTACCACCTATAATAAGTATAATATGCGTAGCTGAAATAGAAACAGGATGGAGACTCGTTAGCAGTCATGGTACAAGTTCGAAAGTGATTCGTGTCTTGTTGTAACTACATTTTAGAGGTATCTTGTTTTATTCTCCCGCCTAACTAATGAGCCAAAACAGGTACAAACTGACTGACTTTCCGACAGTCACTTGAGCTTGTGTTTGTGCATTCGAGTTTTTTTTATGTGCTTACTTATGTACAGTTCTAATTGCAAATACCAATGAACAAGCTTGTTAATTGTATGCCTATGTGTATTTATTAAGCATTTGTATTACACTACACAGTACATTCATATGTACACAATGTACAATCACACACCAATTCGTAAGTTTCATAGCATTGGCTTGTTGATTCTTATCAAGGCCAAATCAAATGAACTTTGACCAATTATCATGAAATGGGAGATGCCGCAGCAGAAAAATGTTGTGACATAATATGCATGCATATTATACATGCACAGCCAAAAAGATGTTCATTTTTCAAAGGGTGAGCAGATCTCGCCTTACGTCTTTGTCTTTGTTTTATTTTTAAATTTGAGAGAGCGCACAGACACACAGACATACATGTATTATAAGTGAAGGAAAAGGGCGAGAGACAAGACAAGGGGAGATAAGAGGGGAGAAAACGGAAGAAAGATGGGAATTTTGTGGCGGTTGTTCCAATAAAAGGGCGGCTTCCTACACTGTGTTATATCACTGTACGGATATTATTTATAGTGAGGGTAGAAGGAGTAGGGTGGAAGTTGAGAAGGTGAAATGAAAAAACGAAAGGGGATCAGAGTCGGAAAGAGATGCAGATGAATGGAACATAATAAGGATGGAATGAAATAAATGATGTCAGTAGTTCCTTTTGACCAAAGTTTTTTTTTCTTTTCTTTGTTTAGTGTTTATTTATTTACACGAGGAAGGCACACGGTAACGGTGAACTTGCATGTAGTTATACTTGTACTTTTGTTTGACTTGTCCCATTCTTTACGGCTTATTACCAATTATACAGTAAAAGGTTGAGAACAGTTTTCTTACCTAGTCGTATAGCCAATATAACACGTATACATTATACATATTATCTATTATTGTATCATGTAGTATTTTATTCCGTGTCTAGTCTCAAAAGTTCCGATTTCAATAACTGCTTATTCTTATTCTTGCTGTACATGAAAAGTGTGTGCACACGATATTAAATGCAGGCTGTGTGCGTCTCTTTCCTTTTTCTTTTTCACCTACTTAATAAATTTTGAAGACTACCTATGCAGTCTCCATGGAGAGCGAAATTGTTTTTAACTTTTTGCTTTTTCATCTTTTGTAAATTCTCGTCTATTTTCTATTTAGGTAGTTCTATAGTTGTATGTTCCATCGTTGAAGTTTTAAGGACTTTTTTTTCCTTGTTGTTTTTTGTGCCTTCGACTTTCCATTTTGTGGAAAGAAGAAGACTTCATGAATCGCATTGTATGCCTGTAAAACGAGAGGACGAAGAAGAAGAAAAGGAAAAGGACGAGTTTGCAGTTAGTTGAACTGATATAATAAAAAGGCGTGTAGGTACTTTTGACTCCGTTTTTATACCCCTCGTTCGAAATACTTTTACTTGAATTTGACTGGTTGTGTCTGTGGATTTCTTGCATGCATTTTTATTATCCTGGTTCTTCTCTCTTTTTTGTCTCACCTACTCTTATCCGTCCTCTTCTTTTCTCAATGAAAACTTGTTTTTGTCAATTTGTGTAAAATGTAAAATGGATTTTGTATGTTCTTCAAGGTTTTGCATTTACGTTTATGCATGTATATTATACATATACGTCTAACTTTATGTTAACAGTTTACACGTATAAAAAGAAGGGAGGCGGGCCAGGAATCAAGTTACGCATTTAATGTTACATGTCATGAATCTGAATCTGGTAGCTTTAAAATGCAACCAAAGTTTTGAGGACAGCCAGTTCGTTTGTATAGGGAAGTATTAATGGACATGTATTTAAAAAATTTAATATCCTAATTGCTTTCGTTCATTCGTAGCTTTTCCATAGTTGTTCCAAATTTTAAGAGTGATAGCTATTAGACTTTGTTAGACAACTATCTCCAAGTTTGAGTATTATCTGCTTTAATCTTTAATTACAGTTTTACAAGAAATGGGAAAATCGAATATCATCAGTTACAGCACTATGACTTCAGATTGTGGGTTTGATGGGAGAATAATAATTAAAATGGTGTATAGAACAGTATTTATGAGTTTTGACGCCCGTTTTTAATTTTGCTAAAACTTGGACTGGCCTAAAAACGCTAAAACGAGAGTTTATGCTCAATTTTAACCAAAAACTCACCTGCGGTTTATACAGCCATCGTAGAAAATTAGCAATGAATGTAGTAAAGTTTGCCTCTTGGACTCTGTTTTCCCATCGGATATTTTCCAAAAAGCATATTTCAGCCAAGGAATAGCAAACTGTAATTAAAGAATGAAAATTGTAGGCTGAAAAGAAAACACAAAACTTTTTATCCACATATATGTATGTAAACCAAGGCATTATTCTGAATTCTGAACTGTAAAATAAGTACAGTACAAAAAGTAGAGCAAAGGAACTGAGCTGAAAATACATTTAAAAGTTGTAGAATTTCATTTTGGGAGAAAAAAACATTTTACAATGTGTGTTGAGCAGATGACTGAAATAAATTCAAGCTCAAAATAAAATGTCCGACATTTCTGGCTCCGAACATTCAAATTCAAATCCGTGACGAAACGAAATATATTGTCCAAGAAGAGAATCCAGAACATTTTACTCTTATTTTAAGGGTCTGAGGGAGAGCTTGAAATCGCAAGCCTTTGTGTATTTGTCGGCTAAAAGAAAGGCAAAGATCACGTGCATATAATTTTGCATAATAACGACTGTAGTCATGATCATACGGTAAATCAGATGACGGATGTGGGAAAACGGGAGAAACTTTTACTTTTTATACACACTTGAGCTGAGGCTGAAAAGCAGGGATGACGGAAATAATGAATTGAGTGTCCATTTATATTCAGTGGAAGAGGATGATGACAGCAGCACCAGGGCAACATGAAGCTATGTCTCAAGTCTCTAGCTGTTTGAATTCGTTCCTTTATTTCTTTTACTTTTCTTTTCGAGTCGGGTCGAGTCAAAAGGGAGCTGTGGGAAGGTTGCATGTAGAGTAGTATAGGCGGTGGAGTAATGTGGAGCATAATAAAGCAGTCAGCCATCGTATAAAAGTAATAATAGTACTGCTGTGTGTGTTTGTGTGTATGTAGTAATACTTACGTACTTACGACGGGATTGTCCACAGTTGAAAATTCAGAAGTGGTCGTATGAGATGAGCTACAGAGTCACCCCCAAAACGGGCAATATATTTCATGGGAACAATAAAAAAAAGTTTACACACACAGTTTATTTTATTTATGACTTGATTAGATAAAATGGACTACTTTCGACTTCTTTCTTTCTCCCCCTATTTACTTATATCCTTTCTTTCTTTTTCGTCTTATTTTTCCTTCCATACTGCTAGCTGTTTTACTGTGAATCTGGATCCTGGCAAAGGGGAGAGAGTGAGAGAAAGATGGAAGGTGACTTGGCTACTTTTCTTTTGTAGCTCTAGCAGAAACTGAAGCTGGCATTGAAATCAAAGGATAATAATAATAATTATTATTATTAGTAGTAGTACTGCCATTGTTATTGTTGTGTGCTTATTGGGGTATGCATTTCTCCACACACATGGAAGAGTCAAAAGGCAACCCATAGACATAATATTTATTATTGCTATAGTTGCGTATAATATGTACTCGTACTGCTATGAATTAACATTGTCATCATTATTATGAATATTATTTCGTAGTGTTATGCTAATGACTGCGTACTTTCACTATTACTGCGTCAACGTCAACTTGAATTATATTATAATTATTTTTTTCGTCATACTTCACAGTCATCGACTTATTATTATTACTTGACTCCGTATACCGTTTGTATACTGTTTAGTTGGGGGCTGACAAAAATTTATGAGTGATGGGGGATGCTGATAGTCGAGGGTGTTTGTGTTTGTGTTTATCCTTCAACATCGATAAAGGATAAGGAAAAGAGTGAAGGGAGAAGGCACTGCGGAATTGTGATTGAAAGACTGTACTTTACTCCTGGAAAAAGGGAATCTTGTACGGTGGTAAAAATGAGATGGCGATGCCGATAGTCACAATTATGATGATGATTATTATTGGCGTAAGGAACGACTTGAGATTAATTATGGGAGATAAGCGGACTGGAATTGATTTTTCCATAATAATAATGATCCTATTTCCCATCTACACACTTTGCATGTGCACCAAGAACAAGACCGAGACCAACCAACGAATGAATGACTCACTTTGCCGTTATTGCCATTATTGTTATTACGCCTGGAGATTAGAGTAACGGCTCAGTTTTTCCTCCCATTTTATTGTGTGGCTGATAAGCCTTAGATCGGAGGAATTGGAATAGAATACAATTAACATTCCTTTTGTCAAGTGTTAAGAAAAGGAGGAGGAGGAGGAGGAGTAAGAGGAGGGGAGGAATAGGAAAGATCCCATGTAACATTATTATGTAATACCATCATGATAATATTATTCTATCAAAGTGTGAAGCAGTGAAGCCTTCGCCCTCTTCCAAATTGCGATTTTGTTGGACCAAATGATACATTAAGATGATATCTTGACAATTTATGGCGATTTTGATGGTCTCATGTAAATTTCACTTGCAAAACAGAATCACCAAATATTCCCATATGCCAGCCATGGATTCCCAGAGTCGTTTTGATTTTGGGACCAAAAACTCCTCTCATCTCAACCCATTCCATCGCATCTGCAAATCCCGAATTATTGGCCAGGTTGGGTTCATGTCCTGATATCTATGCAAGAGCAAAATAAAAACATTTCCACAAAATCATTCGAAAAGGAACAAGGACTCTGGCAAATCCAAAATCGCGGTTGGAAGTGTCCTCATGGTTCCCAACTCATAACTGTGGTCATCAACATCAAGATGAAACAATTGTGTTCATAACTCACATGTGAAAATTCCAAAACTCCGTAAGTAACTTTGAACAGCGTCACGGTACAAAGTACGTGTTTAACCGCGGAAAAAAGTAAACAAATGGATCGACGCAAACTTCCTGTTTAAATTATCTAATCGTCATCGAGAATAAGGGAGAGTTAATTAAAGGAATTAATGGAGAAACCAAACTTGAATCAAATGGGAGACGTAGACAAACTCTTCCTTTGTTTTTATTTTCCTCTTATCCTTTTCTCTGTTGCTCGCACATAAATTTTAGAAACAAACTGGAATTGTGCAACTTTAGTTGATGCGAATTTATTAGTTGAACATGCCGTACATGACGTACCAAAGGAGCGCATGGTAATAATAAAAATGAGCAGAAAATGAAATGGCGATTGTCATTGTGTTTGCCTGCGGAATTTTAAATGTGGCTCCAAACCAAAGTCAGAGTCTCCAATTGAATAGAATATGTGGTTATGGTTTAAGGGAGAAAAAAAAATTAAATAAATAAAGTGAACTATCTACCAGGATTCCAGATTCCTACTTCTGCTTCTTTATTACTACGGGGTTCAGATATGTATCATGTACCGTCGGCACGGGTAAAGGTTGAAGATGGATAAAAAGCATAACTAAACTAACTTGCCTACTCCAAACTTTAATTACAGCTTTTCCATCTTAATTACGACTGAAATTTCAATCAAACAGGCCATATGACGTCCCTTTCGGCATCCCACTGCCCAATTTACATGTAAAGTACAGTAACGTAGTGGTATGGTCCGTTCGTCTTCATCTTACAATTAGCCTTTTTAACTGCCTTCACCCACCTCGACGGTACAGTTACAGCCACAATGTCAGCATGCATAGTGCAGTTTGTAATCAGAAGCGAAAAGAGTAAAAAGAAGAATGAGGAAAGGAAATCTTCAAGTGGATGAAACCAAATCTATGTGTATATAATATATGTACAGGGCTATGCACAATATTCGGAACGATGCTACGTGACCTAACCCTGGCTAGGCCTTGTAGACTAGGAATATCATTCAATATCTACATGAAAGAGCGATCGATTCTCTCGAGACGTTTTTAGGTTTACCTCTCTAAACCTTATTATCTTTGCACTCTGACGTTTTGAAAAAAAGATCTCCAAAAAAAAGTTTCCAAATCGGACCATTTCAGACATTTTCTCATTTTAAAAACGACTCTCTACAGGTCACAGAAACGAGTCCGAAAATTCCGAAAAATTAGGGTTTCTAGGGCATACTACCCTTAGTACTGTAATAAAATAAAACTGAATGTAATCCCTC
>JAQIVE010002125.1:0-21233 GCA_034698285.1 Sminthurinus bimaculatus | reverse complement strand
CTGTTATGTTTTTAGGCATTCTCGGAGAAAAAAGAAGTAAATAATAGTAACAATAAGTACCTAATTTATCGATTGAATAAAAAAACTAGTCAGGCCGTTGATATTTATTTATTTATTGTTAGTCATTTATTATTATCACAAAAATTGTATTATAGCGACTTAACTTTACATAAAGACGATTGTCGACCATGAGGTAAATACGTAGAAAATCTCTACAATGTGGAACATTTCGAGATTTCTTTTACTTGACGGCAAAATAAATACAATACATAATGTAATGAGGAAATGAGAGGCGATATGATAATGCTATAACATTACGAATTATACATACACTTATTACTACAATGATATGTATAAAAAATAAAAACTAGTAATAAAACAGATATTCAAACTTTCTTGAAAATGTTGCATTCAAAGGTATTTAATTTATGAGGATAACTGGAAAATGGACAAGTAAATATTGACAATTAATTAAGCATAATCTATTGTACATACATAAAAGGGTAACAAAATAAAGGAAATGGGTGTTGAAAATGAAGTGGCATTCAAACAGTATTATTTCACCGAATACTCTAAATATCAGTATACTTTTACTGCTTAAAAATAATCTTAAAAAAATAAGATAAGACAATTAATTAGAATAATGTAAAGAATAATAATATTAATACTGTTAAGTAATCAATACATTAATTACATATGTTAAGAAATAAATTTTAAAAACTTGGACGCTATTATGTACAATAAGTTCAAAGTGGACAGCAAAGAACAATGTTTACAAAAATGAAGAGCCCACAATGAAGAAGAAACTCCTCAGAGGTCTGAGTAGAGCTTTAATTTTTTAGATATTCAATATTCATGAAAAATTGTACAAGTAATTTGTGTACCTAATGAGACTCGTGAATAAAAGGCATTTTGTTTCTCAAACAAAAACGTTTATTTACCAACTATCTAGATCGAAAATTCCTTCCCCAATCCTGATCATTGCTTACTCTTTTCATATTAAATCTTTAATATTGATACACGGCATTTGTATATGAAGAATTCAAATTAGTCGCAAGTCCCAACACACTGTACGACCACAGAAGACAATTTTACTTAAATCGGATTGATAGTTTAAATCTTGATAAATCTTCCAATTTACAATAATTATGCATTAAACGTACACGATAATGTATTTCATCTTCTTATCATCGCTTGTCTTTTTGGCGCATTCGTAACTTTACATGCATATGTACTATGCATATATGCATACATAAGTACATACACGCATATGCGTTAGATAATATACATAGAGTGTAACCTACTGAACGTAACTGCCGAGGTAAGCATAATACATAACATCCGTCTTATTATTTTCTCTTTCCTGGAAAATGCAAATTTGAGGGGGCAGACCGTGTAACGAATATTGATGAGGATTATGGAGATTTGTGAATTTCCCGACTATTTTTCCAATTTCAATCTTATTTGATTTCCTAATCGGAAGTAAAAATGCAAACGTAAAAATTCCAACCTTTCGTTATTTCTCTTCCGATTGGTCTAAATTACATAAAATTACTTCATACGTATGTTACAAGATATAGGGCATTCATCATATGCAATGACTGCATAGAGACCAATAAAGATTAAGAATTGGAATGAAAATCAAGTTTTTCTTACTTCTAATGCTTAATATGCATAAAATATGCACACATACATACTACATACATGTATTATAGTAACACATTAGTGTTAGTGTAACTCCAAGTAAATGAATAGAATATAGAGGGTCTTAAATTATACTCAGAGTATAAAGAAAATTTCTTTATACTCTAAGAAATGATACGTTGTTCTGCTACAACGCAATTTCAAGAAAATCGAAAGAATGTACAAATCCAAAGATACATTCTTTACAGTATTTACAATAATGTGCACCATCATTTTATAGCACTGCACCAACATCAAGAATCTAGACACACAGAGTAAGCCAAGGAAAAGAAAGAAAGATCCAGGCATTGACTTCCGGGGATCTTTATGTGTATACATTTCTCCTGTGATGATGATATATGAGAGAAAAATAGGAAGAGAAGAAGCAAAATCCAGTAGGCCTCTTTTTCTATCCAAAAGAATGTGTACAGTACACATTGTACATTCTACCCACACATCTTTAGAATATTGTTGAATGCATACATGCACGAGCATGGTGTAGCAAGATGCACTTGGTTCTTGATGCTTGAAATGTATGTACAGTGTGCATTATCTACAGATATAGATAATAATTGAAAAGGAATCGAATAAAGAGATGAGAGATTGTACCGTGTTTAAAAGACACGAAACGTGGAGTGAGCAAAGGCAGACGGACAGGAGCAGAAGCACATAGATGAAGATTTCATATCAAAGATATGGAAGAGGAGTAAAGCGATGGGGATAAAAGAGGTAAAAGTGCTGACTGGTAAAACCTAACAAGAAGGGATGTGAACGATGATAGATTACCACAGCTATTGTGAACTCAGGAGAGCCTCCTTTACCTTTTGACTTTCTCTCTCTCTCTCCTTTTCTCCCTCTCTCTCTCTCTCTCTTTCTTTCTGAAAAAAATGAAATATTACTACAAAACTGCAAAAAATTCTCACTTCTATTAGCCTAGATTTTCAACCCTAAAAAGATGAGACCCAGCACACATCATGTCACGGCATTATAAGTCGTTACATCTTAATACAAAGTCACGGGCTTTTAGTTACCTGCTTTTGGATTTTTGCAGTTAGCAAGAGTTTATCTAGTATTTTGCTGTGGAAAGAATTGAAAACAGCTATTTTTATATACGAACATTTCATTTATTCTGAAATAGATTAAATGCTTCCAGATTCCTCCCTAGTTTGCACAATGATTTTCGAATGAAGGAATGCATCATTCAAATTCTGAGAAATGTCTAATCGATTTGGAACCTTTGTTACAAAGGAAAATTTCATTTAGAAAAAAACAGGAAGAAGCGCAGTTCTGTTGCTGTGAAAATTTCAAAGCCCAAGATGAAAATTTTCCCATTTTGGTGTGCTTATTTGTACAGTGTACAGCGCATTCAGAAAGAGATTTCTCTTTCCCTTTATGCTGCATACTCCCATTTTCTGCTTCTTGTTGGCAATCTGCAATAATTAAAAGCGACGACAGGAACAATTAAATTACTGATATGGAATAGGAATTAAAGCAGAGAGGACGTAACCTTTTATATTTTTGCCGTACGGTAGAGAAGACAACAATTTACAGTTTACAAGCCTTGTCATGTACAATTTGCCATATGGAATGTTAACGCTAATCTCTAAACTATTTTCAAGCCTAAGCTGTAAGGAAAGCTTAAGTGTTGACTTGTGACCAACTTTCAACTATGTATGACTTGACAGTGTTTTACGGGAAAACTTGTGAGTGCTGCGCTCCACATCCGGGAAAATATTAAAATTAATAATAATGAGAGCGATTATATATATTAACCGTCTGCTTAAGTAATTGGGAGTGAGAAAAGAGTGAAGAGGAAAAGAAAGGAATCGTATGTATAATATATTTATGGAGGTATGCATATGCATTATGCATACTGTCGGTGTCTGTGAAAATGGCACTTCAAAATTTACTTTCGCCATCTATTAGCATGGGGAAAGAAAAATTTGAAGGGCCATTTTTATAAAGATAGAGAATATGTATGCAGCTCAGAACAGGACTCAAACTGTTGAGATTTATCCATACACCAGAAGAAAAGTCAGAATTTACAAAAGGTTTCCATTTTCCACGCAGTAATCATGCTCGTATACGATGTAAGTACATACTACACATACATTGATTCTGAACATAGAATATGCATACTTTTCACCAGTATTACATTATTACATACTTGCGTTAAACTTTAGTTTGCTTCCTTTACTCTCTCCTTTTTCATGCTACGATAATGCATGAAGTGGTCCGCCTGCATTGAAAAAGGGGGAAGATTGGGGAATATAAATTATGCCGGAGACATTTTGGGTCAAATAATAATTTATAATGTGTAAGGTGCATCACCGTATATATATATGCAAGCATCGCAAAAGAGCAGGAGCTCGTTATACAGTTAATTGAAAGCTTATTGAACCATCAAACCCGATGAGAACTTTGGTCCAACTTTCAACTCTACTAGTACTGCTACATACAAATTAATATCTGTAGAGTTAAAGCACACATACACATAAATGCATATATAATGTGAACTGGGTGCTCAGAATGAATAGAGTACAATGTACAATATACTCAAAGTAATCAGAATTCATGTTCAATCCCACAGTGGTAAAGAAATTTCTACGAGACTCTAAATGATACGCACAGGTACGCACATTCTTGCACAAATCTATAATTCGTAATAGGTAGATTGTGTACTACACTCACGTATTTGCAATTCGATGCTCTTATATGGATGTATAAAGAAATTTACCGAGAGAAGATTCTAATTCGCAAAAACTTTTCCACTTGTTAATGTCTCTGGAGAATCAGGAATTTCCTGTTCCTCCTATATAGTTACATATTGTGGGCACAATATAAACCCCGATATCGACAATAGTGCATAATTTGGGGTGAAACGGGGATTTCTAATTTCTAACGACAGCTTCAAATTTTGAATAAACCTTGATTGAAAATTTAAATACATGGTTATTAAAGTCAAGAGCGCAATTGTTATCATAAGTTTGGAGTGATAAATTATTACTGTTGATTGGTATATTGTGCACAGTTAATGTATCTCCTTTTAAAAAAGCTAAAATAATGAGCAATACAGTTGAAAAAAACAATCGTGAACAAGTCACCGATGCAAGAATTTTCAGAAAAAACTTTGTTTTTTTGCAAACGATCAAAATATGATTAAGGAAAAGGTAGATATAGGTATATCTTTGCACTCATCATAATAATTTCCTCGTTTGCAATTCCCAAGGCTTTTCATCATCTACCAAAATATACCTGTGGATACACACTCCCGAATATTGAACTAGTGCCACTAATAGAAATTTCTGCACCTTTTTATTGCCTAAAGCCTAAAATTGTACATGAAATGAATTACACGCAGGAACATTACACGAGAGAAAATGCGCATAGACTGTGAAAAGAGTCACCTTTATTTTTTACTTGGTAAGAACTGTAAGAAGTTAAAGAAATCAAATACTGCCTGCTTTTTAAATGATGAAAAAGTCGAAGTATTGTAGTTGAAGATATAAAAGGTTTACTTGTCATCCCATGAAAATGACGCGTAAATACGACTCTACTTCCTATATTAATGATCATCATCATGGCCATCATGATCATTTCTTAGAGTGTATAGAGATGCATTTACTATAGAATCGCATGTCATCACCTTGAATCCTCCACTCGACCTGACTACATGCTAAGTCATATTTACATAGACAGAGAGCGTAACTAATTAAGGAGTAATGGACTGGCAATTTGTTTATCTCCATCAATTACCAAACTGATCGTAATCTTATGAATGTACGATGCACAATGTACATACATAACTAGATGCAGTCATGAGCTCGTTTATTTCTTCGCTCCGGCATCCACTCGAAATGCATAAATAAATTCCACTAGATAGATGTAGTTTAGCTTGAGTGTATTTTGTTTGTGGTGTGGTAATCATCAATGTCAATGTCGGCAACGCAGGGAACTTCAACAATAACAAGGCAACTTTAAGCAGTTGACATTGACAAGAGGCAGAAATTTTGTTGCATTTCAAAATCCATAGTAAAACAACAAAGTTAGAAGTAATAAATAGTAAAGTATCTAGTGATAAGCAAAATGTGCAATATCTTTCTAGCCTCTAAACCTCGGAATGGTACATCAAGTTTATGGACCGCCTTCTGTTTTAAACAAAGTAAAAGCCTTTCTCTTATACCTAGCTCTTTATGTTTCCTGTCCAAAGCAAAAAAAGAGGCCCAGATTCTTCGGACCTTTTAGGTTAAACAGCAAGTTTTAACATATATTTATGTAAAATATTATTATAGCCGTAGATTCTAGGATGATAAGGAGTAAGAAGGCTGTAAAAAGCGTGAATTTTGAACTTAAGGGTTATAAACTAAAGGTCGCCAATCTCTTGTTTGGCTGGGCCAACAGCTATAGTTATACGGGTATGAAGATGCTTTAACATTTATCCTCGTTGAGCACTCGTTTAGCTGTCACAAAGTTGAAACTCATCTTTTGGACGGTAATGCGAAAAGATGGGGATGACAGAAGTTTGTTTTGGAGGTTTGCGTTCGGGATGCTTCAAAGGAAAGCAAACACAAGAGGCAAGAGTAAAAGTAGAAGAGAAAGCATTCATCCCAAATCGCAGCTGCCAACTGAGTGAATATTCCTCATTTACCATCGATGGCAAGCATTTGACCATCGCACCGTGGCATAAGAGGAAGAAGAAAAGAACTCTGGAATAAGTTCAAACCAGCTCAACTCAAAACTCAGAGTCCTAAGTACAGATTAAGCCTCTTTCTTTTCCGTTTTTTATCCCATGTACAATGTACAGTGTATTACAATGCTTATAGTTATACCAACCATCAAAATTTCAAATACCGTTTAAGCTCTTTTACCATCACTGAAAGTTTATTAGAAAATGAATATGAAAGTTTTACAATTGAATGCTGTGATACTAAACGATCTCGTGCGGTACATAAGTAAGTATATGCAACGATTTTGCTTTTCATAGAATATAATAGGATAGTACAGTTGAGCCAACCGTGAACATCCCGAATATTAAAAAGAATTTATTGTACTGAATTTTATGCACAAGCTATGTATCTACGAAAGATATAACATGCAAGACATATTATGCATAATATATTATTATTTTAAATATAATAATATGCATAAAGGTCCATAAAAAATCTATGAAAGAGTACATAATCTGACATTTTTGGACGAGAACTAGATCTGAAAGAAAATGTGGAACAAAAAATAAAGAGTTATTCGGTAAAAAATTTGAATAGGTTATATGTACATGGCTTGCTTTCCCACTCAGAAATGTGAAACAGGAAACCATGGGATAAGTTGAAGTCCATTTTTGTATTGTTATTCCTATAGGATTGGAGCTCTTTTGTTTTAAATTCATGTATTTTTTACAACTCCCGTTCTTTTCTGCGGGAGTACAAAACGTAAAAGCAATAAAGTTCATATGTATCTGCACCTATACAAGTTGCACAGTTGGACCAAAATTTGAAGCTGTTTCTCGATCAAAAATATAGAAATTGCACTATTGAACACACGGCATGGTCATGTGATAATTCTTTGGCTGCACGTTTTTTAATGCTGGAAAAAGGAGTTGTCGTGTTGGGAGTTGGGAGGAAAACGTCCCGGATGGTCTTCCATAATTGTCTACATCGACGTCGATTTGGATCCCTTCCCTTGTAAATCCTAAATAGCATAAAAAAATCCAAAACTTGGGCATCCAGCAGCCAAAATCCAGTCTTCAGCTAGGAAGGAGAGAAGTAAGACACGGCGCAGATAAAAAGAGGAACAAGACAATAATAATTTGTATGTGAATCCCGAGTCTTCTCTAAGCCTGGTGAGTAAACGGCTAGAGAAATACGTAAGATACGTACATAATACATACGATATATTATGGTTTATGTTGTACAAAAACCGAATACAGCAACGGAATGAAAATTCAATGCACACACAGACTAGTTCTCGTTGGCCTCAGTTCCGATTGACAGAAAACCAAGAAATCCGGGGTTCTATAGAAAATTCGGGGGAAAGGATGTGAAAGCACCATTATTATCATTAGCGTTTGTATTAAGAGCAAAGACTATGAGGAAAAGTCTCTATTCGTGAAATGAATGAGATCCTAAATCCTAATAGTATAACCTAGCTGCACATTTAACAATACAGAGGTTTGTCACTAAGAATTTTTTTATCCTGTTACAATAGAATTATCCTACTTTTGTGTTACTGAGGATTTTTGAGTAAAATACCAAACAAATGGCCCAGCGAGTTCCAAACCTCTTTAATAAAAAGGTTAATACACCGCTTACAAACCAATCTTTAGAAAGCCACTACATGGATACAAAACACACGAAAGATGCACAGAGAATCCTCAGCCGGGACAAAAATACTGCGATAAAATTCTAGTTCTCTGCATATTCTTTTGTAAATGTGCGTAGGTCCCACAAAAGAGTATCACGCAATTCAATATGTTGAAATTATGACATTGTTTCTTCGAAAAATTATAAAATTAAATTACGACGGAGTAATATCCGGGTCAACTTTGGTCATTGGGAAGAGTAAAACGCATTGAAATGTATTATGACATTCGAATAAGCGAATTTGGTGGCTAATGAAAAATTGTTCCTATTTTTATTAATTTACATGGATATCTGTTCTTTTTATGTTAAAATATGTACAATGTACACAGATATGCAAGCGTCTATATCAACCGTACATAAAAATCTTTAATTAATTCCCCAAATGACGACTATACAGCGACAGAGGCCGGATGGGCCTCAAGGCAAGCGGAGAAAGGGACAATAGCAACACAAATCCTACCCCTTCACACAAGACAAATATATACAATAAAAACACAAGAGAATGACAACGATGGTGGTCTTCTCCGACAATAAATTTATCTCCAGTTTACACAAACACACAGACACACTCACATTTATAAGCACAATAATGATGCATAATATATAGGAAAAAAGTATGTACAATGTACATATGGCTGCTACTTTTACGACACAATTGTCTCCTATGCGTGCTTAGCCCCCTTTATATAGGCTATCATTATAACTTATGCATTAATACATAATGTATTTTTTGCAATATGTGTCGTCTATATAGTATACATAATATGTATGTATGAATGCTGTACTGATGGAATTTTTTCTATAGATGTATTTTGCCCGTACGCATTTTCGATGAGCTAAACAAGAGCTATAAGCTATAAAAACTATGGTTATTTTATCCTATAATCTATAATAGTTCCCTCAATGTTTACGCTGTGTATATACATATGACTTAAATGTTGTGTAAATACAGTTATATGGTATATCTTTGGTCTATATATATACGTACACATCTGAGGAAATATTCATGTATATAATTACCTAGAGGAAACTTTGGCGCAACTTTTGCCCCATCGCTAAATGATATACGGACAGAGAGCTCCTCACACTGAGTACTGTATACTGTATACTATACTGCATACTGATACATCGCGTTGTACGCACATGCAAACACTTACTTATTGGGTGTATGTATCTTCTTTCGGAAAGTGGAGAAAGTGAAAAGCGACCGAGTTTACCATAGTATGGCATGACTATATGTAGATATAGACATGGAAATAAAAAAGTAGGAGTAAACTGATGGATAAAGTGGTGGACGAAGAGAGTGGATAAAAAACACTAGCGTGAAAGAATGTTGCTGTTTATATAATAGAAATATAAATGATGGCGGAGCACCAGGGAGAGGGTCAGAATTGCAAAACACGGCATGGACTTGCTCAAGTCTTGGAAAACAAACCAATAGAGGAGGGAAAAGAAGACGAAGAATCTTCAGCCTCACCAAATTCACATTATTGCATTAATTCTGAGACTTCTTGGTCGCCTACGTTTTAGTTGTCGACGACAAGGACAAGGACAAGACTTGGACTCGGCTGCCGAGTCAAAAAGCAGAACAGTCAGTTGGTTGGTTTTGCCACGGCTATTGCGACTGTTTCCAGGTTGAGTTCCAACTGGGTTGGTTTGCGTCTTGATTTGTCAAACTCTCTGGCTTTAGCGTTAGCGTTGCGTTAGTCTTGAGCTTCACACCGGATGGCTTGCTATTTATTTATGTGTAGAAAAGATGCTACACTCTGATATAATAATGGATCGCTTCATATAAATATACATGTAAGTATATTTTATTTGTATGTATGTATGTATAATGTATATATGTCCATGTACAGCTGTTCGAGTCTTCTACTTGTGATATTATCTATTATCTGACCCAAATATCAGTATCTGCGTCCATTCTATCTGTATGTATACTGCTTGGATTTGGATTCGCTTTTTCACATGCACTCGCATTTGTATTCGTATTCGTATTCGCATGTGGAGAGAGAAGAGAAGGCACAGAAAATGTCGACATTGCACTACGAACTTGTTTCCTCTTCAGGTACAAAGTCATACAAACTATTAGCTATTACGAAAGCTCGACCTTTTACCATACGTTGGTCTGCTTTCCTGTGGAAAAATTTATACAGTTGATAAATATATTATACATGTATACATGTCATGTTTTGTATTGTATTGGAGCTTGAGTTGGAGTTGCGTCTCTACATTATCACACTATATACTGTACCAGTACCAGCACCACCCAATGCATGTTTGTACTTGGGAATGAACTGGAATATTTGCAGGAGGTAAAGTGAGTAATGTACACATGCATGTATATATAGGTATGGAGAAACCCTGGCTTGACAGGACATACGGACTGAATAACCGGCGAAAACGTATGCACATATAGTAGAGGACAAAGAAAGCAAAATGTGGCCGATATTGTACAGCACAGAACAAAAAATAGTCACTTTCCTTTTCCTTCTCTAGAGTCTCTTTATCCTGCATCCTTGGATAATGTTCTGTGTGTATGCGGTAGTTTGTATGTATACAGTTTGTGGATATGTCATTGGAAAAACCGTAGACTTTGATGCAGGTACAAAAGCCAGGTCGTATACATTCATTTTGTACAGTTGTCAACCGTGTCCTGTCCACTGGGGAAAATTTCACAGAGCTACCTTTACCATCCAACAGCCGACAAAATCCAGAGTTCAAAAGGTTGTTTTACACTCTGGTTTTCGTCTTTATTCATTCATTCCACTGTCAACTGTGGAAAAAAAACCCAAAAGTAAATCATAACCTTAGAACATTCATCAATAAAACATGTCACAGTAGCTCTTAAGAATTTTTACCAGTTGAAATTTCAATTTTTGCAAAATAATTGTAATGAAGTGAAATAATATGAGGGGAAGAAAACATTAGTTGTAGCAAACTTTCTTTCTTAACTTGGTTTCTTGAAACGTCTAAAAATAAATATTAATTGAGTTAACGCCCTCTCTACGTTTTTTTATATACATCTGTCTATAAATATATGTATGAGTGTATGCATGTATACTCCAGTAATATTCAATAACCAGGAAAGTATTCACAAAAGAATAAGGAAAAACTTTAATTAAAAGACTATTGTCAATTACACCGTTCAAATGCAAAGAATCAGGCAGCAGGAAGAGGAGGAGGAATAATGTAAAAAAAATTAAAAGTAGGCGAGAGAAAGTTGAAAAGCAGCTTTCTTTTTATCTCCTTCCTCCGCCATAAATTAAGAGCTCCAGAATAAAATCCATCCATCCATCGCCATCACCACCACAACCGCCTCCCGCCACCTAAAATCAATTTGGAAGTGAGAATATATACCAACCTAAAAGGAAGTATCCTTATGCTCATCCAAAACCTACATTATACATTATTCTTTGGATAAGCGGGAGAAATATCACATTTTGATGCATATTCCTCTTTTAAGAGTTTAAGAGTTGAAAGCATAGGCACATTTTTCTCAGTTAGTATAAAGTATACACTACTCACAACAAAATGGACGGGAGTAGAACATCAATGAGAGGAAAGAGCAAAGAAATTTTCCCAGTGGTATACACAACTGGGGCAAACAACAAGCACAAAGACAGAGAGAAAGAGGAAGAGAGAAACGTTGAATTTAAAGCAAAAAATTCGACTTTTCTTTACCACTCATTCATTCATCCTCATTTCCAGGGAGGATCGGGAATCGAGACTGCATGCAAAATGCTTGACTACAACGAGCTGAAAAGCAGATTTCAAAACAAACAACCACACCAATAGTGATAACCCAAAGCAATAAGCAAGGACAACCGTTTTAAAAATGGTCTATGGCATCATCCCGGCAGTTAGTATAATAATATATGTACATGAATCCACTCTTAAAACGATGCAAAAATAGCCGAATCCAAAGTCCAATGAAAATCAAACGCAAGAGCAAAAGTAAATGCACAATGAAAAACTCTCTGAATCCGTCGATCAGCTTCAACTCGAGTCTCTTCATCTGTCTCCTCAACGAGTCGGTGGATCGACAAGTCAGTGTAAATTGTAAACTGAAATCTCACTTGGAGAAACACTCAGTGTGTCGCAGGAATTGTAACAGTAGTTGTAGTTCTGGTTGTATATAAATATGTATGTATATATGTATGTATAATGTATATGTACGTTAACATAACAAGCCGATCTACTTTTTATGCCTTTTGCCTTTGGTTTTCCTTTTAATGCTCTCCAATAGCCGACTCGCTGACTGTTTCCTCTCCTTTCCTTTCCTTTAGTTTCCCTCCTTGGCTTGGTTTGTCAGCTCACTGCTTACTTCCTCGCTTGCTTGCTTGCAGGCAGACTGAGTGAATGACTGCGTTGGATTTTCCACAGCGATGCGATACATACGATGCTCTGCCACGTTCAAGTCTGCTGGCCAACATTTTCACTCCACTTTAGAGCATTCATTCGGGCTGTAGCAGAGTTGAGCGGAGGAGCAGAGGGAAGAAGCTCTAACCCAAACCCAGAAACCCAGAACAAGACACGGCGAGGCAAGGCAAGCCAGAGCAGGACAGAAAAGGAAACCAAACCTAACCAAACCAAAAAGTATTAGCATAGCTGCCTTGTGCCTCTTTCTCTTTCTCCCTTCCTTTTCCTTTTACATCTCCAAACCAAACTTGGGCGCTTCGTGTTCTACATTCGTACATACACACATATATATACAATAGACATAGTCTACTATAAACATATTACGTAATACTCTTCTGCATGGTACACAAGAGCAAAAGCTTCAAGCCTCTCGATTTACCATCACCATTTACTCAGCATTTAGCAAGTGTTCAGTGTGCAAAGTGAAATCCACAGAGAGAGAATTGAGAATTGAAAGAACTTAAGAGATAGAGAGAGAGAGAGAGAGAGAGAAAGTGAAATCTGTGTAAATCTCTTCACCTCCACCAATTCGCCCCCCTTCCTCTACACTCTACATACACTATCCTTGTCATCTCGTCTTCATTTTCGTCATCCTTAAATTTTCCTTCTACCTTTGGCTTTGGGCGGCACACAAAACAGCCGACGAAAATTGGAATATCGAACCAATAAGATTAAATTTCACAATGAGAGAGAGAGAGAGAGAGAAACAGGGAAAGATAGAAAGCGAAAGCGATTTGATTAACTAATATGCTCGCATTACCACACACCGAGTGTCACCAAAGTCTACAGTCTTCTCCAACACCACCACCATCTTCTTCAAAATCTACATCTAAATTTTCATCTACACCATCTTCTTGCTCCGAAAATCAATCTTCTTCAGACTGCTCCTTCTTTACTCTCGCTTTTTAAATTCAGAACTGAATTAAAGGTGGAAAGGATTTCGCTGTGATTTGTACCTACATCATATATATAATATATACATACCAACTTTGTAACTATGCTTAATTTTGAACAGGATGAAACATAAAGGTAGAAAAGGGATAGTGCACAGAATCCCGGAATTAACGACAGATCTATCTATCAATATATCTACCAAACTCAGCAATTGAGACTCTCTCCAGTAATTTATTACAATTGGTATGATATAACACACGTTGAATTATGCTATAGTGAATGTACATACCTATTATGTACATAGTATATATATCTTCACCATTGAACCTGATTCAATTCAATTAACTTACATTTCCTTGTGCTGACTCTACCGTTCCCTGAAATTTGAAACAACCCTTGTGCACTTGTGCTGATAAGGAGAGAAAAAATTCAGTCCACATCCAAATATACATACTTGTCTACCAAGTTTGTGATGTGTAAAGACGGTTGATGATTCAAGGATGTAAAGTTTGAATAAGTGGGAAAAGTGGAGGAAAGCATCTATGGATAGTCTGAAAAATACAAACATCTGCAAATAGAAAAGCAAAACAAAACAGGCAAGTGTAAAGTGTCTGTAGATTTCGTCGGTGGAAATTTCTAAATACGATAGAAATAGGTGGTTAGAGAGATACATAGGAAAGAAAGTGAGGGACGTGAAGAAGACCAAGAGTTTCTCACCCCTAAAAGATAAAAGTTTGCCACACCGGGAAAGTTTGCTTGTTTATATACATACATCAGTAAGTGTACATTGTACACATAAGTATTTTTATATAAGATGTGTATGATACAGTAAAGGTACTTCTTGTACATACATGTGTGTAAGTGGCTGAAACAGCAGCCGAAATTCCCTCAAACTTGTTGACCTTTTAAACGTGTGAAAAATTTTCATCTAGTTTGCTCTTTCTTCTGCTCGCCTGCCCTTTCCCTCGTTATACGTATGTATGTATGTGGACGAAAAAGAAAGTGAATTAGAGGGAAAGTGATAGAAAAAAGGGGAAAAGAGACACACATCGATACACATTATACACGCACGTAAGTGGCACGAATAGGATTTGGATTAACTATAATTGAGTGATTTGGACCCATACACACATACATACATACACATGCTGCATACATACATATATACGGAGAAAATTACAAAGACGGAACAAACAAACACATATACACACACACATACACATTCTTTGAGACAAATTACCACGACTTGAACAGAAAGGCGAGGTCCACGTCCCAAAAAAAGTTTTGGTCGTATCTTCTCTCTCCTCTTCATCTTTCTCATCTTTTGCGCCGAAATGTGATGATGTGAAGGCAAGAAATAAGCGCGTTTTCCATGGTGTTTACATACATACATGGATGATATACATTGTACATATATATAAACACTCATCGCATCTTCATCCACTTGAGCAAAGTCGTGGTTAAGTCCATTGTTGAAAATGCGTGTGCAGAAGATCGAGGAAGGCCAGACAGCAGAGACAGTAACAACGACGACGACGACGACGAAGAAGAAGAATAAGATGATGATGACGACGAGCAAACTTTTGGGGGTCCATGCTACATATTTTCCGCGGTATTTGGCTCAACCTGTTTTGCGTTTGCTCGAGTCGCGTCAGGACTTTTCGCAGTTTTATTACCTGCATAAAAACCAACGTAATAACAATAATACGCACGTAGACCAAATTGAAGATCGTCCATTGTATAATAAGTAAAGTTGAAGAAGTAAAGACAACCAACGAAAAGTCAACATATGATATAGCTATTTACATACACCGTGAATACATATACACAGATATGTACATATATATATATATGTCGTGCAAGTGAAGGAAACAGTTGTGACTTTTCCCTAGTAATTTCTCCAAGTTTTCCATATACATTTATTCAACCCAATATATGTATACAGGCAAAACTTTTGCTTTGCCTGTGAAAGAGGCAAAGATCCTCGCGCGCCATGTAATTTTCCAATCTCAATCACAGTTGTAATACTTAGAATCACTGTATATATTATATATACATGTGTGTATGTATATTATAATATAGTCAACTACTCTCATGGAATAAACTGGTGCTGGTGCTAGTTTTAGTTCTTCCTAAGTTTTCATCATCTCTGTTATGATTATGACCATAAAAAATCTTCATCAGAGTTGGAAACACACGAGTCTGCATCTCTACTCTCGTTTTCAGTATAAACAAACCATTCAACTCCTTCCCTATTCTCTAGATCCACGTGGTGTACATTAAAAATTATGAGATCGAACATAATACACAGAGGGAGAGACAGCTTCAAGATTCAAGATCAATGATCTTCCAGTTTCCAAATCAAGCAGTAATTTTTTGTTAAAACATTTAATACGAACCGACAAAAAACAACAGAAAATTGTACTTTTAATAACTTTTAAAGCGTTTGTATATGCAAGCATCAAATATGAAGTTACAAGAACGTAAAGAATCAAAGAAAAACAAACTTATAGCTGATAATAGCTATAAAAACAATAGATAGTTTAAGAACATAAATAATTTTAATATACATTTAATATATAATGCAAAGTTATCCTGGTCCTGGTGATCAGAGACGTTTAATTTGTAGATAAACAGCATAATAAAACGTGAATTGTGTTCTCACAGGCTTGAAAGGATTTTCCCTTTTTATTTGTACTTATTGTATTGTATAAAGGAGCAAATACAGAAGAAAGCATCAAAATGAGCTTAAAACCGCCGAGGTCAGCGTCTGTGCGTTGGCACCAGAGTGGTAAGTTGTCCCTAATATTTTTGCGAATTCATAATAAATTTTCAAAAAAAGTCACACTACTTTACATAAGTTACGAGAATATTGCTGATTGTGACCGATTTCTAACAGGGAAAATGCTAGACAACTATATATTCGAAATACTAATGGGTACTGTCTATTTTATTGATCTTGTTTTTGCAGAATTCCCTCTAGAGCCAATCAGTCATCAACGAGCTTGTTCACTCTACGTCAGAAGGTAAGCATCATTGTCATTCTTCTTCCACTTTGTATGCATATAAAACTATACTATTTAGTATCACATAAGAAATTAGTCAAATGTCGTATGGCAAACTTTGAATTCGTGGAAAAGACCACAATTCATTGTCAAAATATTTAAAATTCTATTTGCTATTTTTTACGCTTAAACACAAACTGAATTACAAACGAGCATCTGTGTCAGCTTCAAACAGCTTTCTCAATGACACTTCCAAAATAATGTCATAGAGAGTGTTTATATATATAAGCTTACCGGGTACTCTTGATTAATGTCCCAAATAAATTCGATATTATTGGTATTTACTGTTTCGCAAGATACACACACATATGTATATTCTGCATTCGTTTATGCAAAAGTGTTACGACTGGTTGCAAAAGGGAAACCTTTGGATTCGGCTGGAGTGTCTGTCATCATTACTGGGCATTATAATGGTCTCTTTTGCTGGAAATTGACAGCTGAAACGCTGGACAGCCGTAACGGTAATTTACAGTGCATACTTGTATGCTATATACTATATACATACCTATATGTAGGAAACAGCTAACTAATATCGAGTATTATTGCTGGGTATGGTGTTTATTGATGAGCTATTAAAAGATACGCGGGAGAACCGCCTTATCATATGTATATCAAACTCGGCTGCGACTCGAACTATTAAGGACGACTATTGTGACTAGTATGTACATTTATGCACGTGTGTATCTTTAAATGTATCTCTATTTTCCTAGTTTATTTTTCGGCTTGAGTTGAGAGTCCTTCTAATCAAGCCACAAAAACTTTCATGGATCATTAACTCATAGCAATCATCAAAATGACTTTTTTCTCCAGTACTCTTCTTCTTGCTATTTAGCCTTCTTTCTCGCTCCTTCCCGGTTCTATATCCAGTCGATGCAGCAAAAGACAGACACAAACAGACGGGAGCACATATTTATTTACGGGTACGAACGAATAGGATATGAGGGGGAAAGTAAACACCATTACGACTACCATGTACGTTGGTCTTTTGAATGCACGTTTAATTCGTCAGTAAATAAAACAGAAAAAATGTTTGCCCAATATGCATGATCATGACGATAACGATGACGATGTCTACAATGTGTCGACTGTCTATGTTATTCTACATATTTTATGAATTACGGGTCATTTATTCGATATGAAGTAAATGGCGGATGCAATACATAGTGACGATCAATTCGAATATTATGAGTAGATGCGACAAACTTAAAGAAAATACTTAAAGAATATACATGCATTTGCTTTTTTTCAAGATTCGTCTAAAACAGGGTAATAGCAATTATTATGTTGTTCCCCGGTATTACAAAGATGAAAAGGAAAAAACTTTAATCAGACTACTTTTTCACCTTTTTTCACAATTATCAGTTATAAAAGATGTAATCAAAGCACAAAGTACTATTTTATGCATACATATTGTGCATGCTCGCAAATTTCATTTGAAACGGTGAAAAAAAGATGAAGAAGTGGACGAAATTGAAAAGTTTTATTACTTTTCGGCAGCACATAGTGTGACCATGCATATACTCAACAACAGAAACAAGGAACTTTTTGACCTTTGTTGTGTGATGTGACGACGATGATCATATGTGCAGTTATTACGAGCTTTGAGCGCTTTCCGTTTGTTTTCAACATCTATATCAGCCAACATTTAATATGTCTACCGTGCATTTCAAGTGTCATGTTAAGCTTAAGGCACCTACAGGTAAAAAATTCACTGTAGTTAGACAAGAAATACATATCTATTTACGTATGTGTATGTGTACTCTGTACTTACATACTACACATTGTGTGTATGAACGTTGAGCCTACCATTACTTATTTTTCATTCTTTGCCCAAACTGTACTTGAAGGGAATTTGTTCCTTTACTCTTGTGCAGTAATTGCTCATGCTTCACTGTTTGCCCGGCTCTTTCTTCTGTACTCGGGCTTTCTCTTCCTCTTTTGTCTTCTTATATAGAATACAGAAGGAGACGGAGAAGCAAACTAATTTTGAATTTTGGGTGAGTTTCATTTAATTAGTTTGTCTGCTCTCTCATTCTCTCACTTCCTTTCCTTCACTCTCTCTCTCTCTCTATCCTCTTTATTCTTTAGTTTGAAGTTGAAGAAAGAAGACAGGAAGACGGTTAAGTCTGAGCTTGAGCCTAAGCTGCATTTTTACATGACAGTCAAAGTGAGATTTGAGATTTCAACTTTGTTTGCCAGATTTCCTTGAATTTCACGGGATAAAGTTTAGTTTTAGGCATGTTCTTAACAGAAGACGTAAGCGAGAATGGATACCTTGTTAGAAGCACAATGGAAGCCTTCATTAACAATTTAGCAGATTTTTTCAAGATTTTAGTCAGACTCTTGATGTTGTTTTGTCTATAACTATACTCAAACAGATTTAGCAAGGTTTTCAAGCGTCGTATTTCATGTGTGTATTATACATACATGGATTATATATTATATAACTGTACAAAATTTTGCAAACTTATTTTTTCCTCTCCCTTGTGTGTTTCACCCGGTACTTACAATTAGTACTATACAACTGTACTTCAGGTCTCAGATTTTCTTCATAGTCCGCTCTTCAATTAATTACTACGGTATTAATACTTTACAAGTATTGTCCGGTCTAGTGAATCACCACCAACAAAAGAAAGATTCAAGGAGTGGAAATTTTGCAGAACATTTGCATGAATTCATAACATGGCAATAATTTTTCTCCGCACATTATTATTCCTTTTTAGCAATGATAACTCGGAGTTTTTAAAAAAAAACCAAAAGCAAAATTGCATTAATTAACGTTAATTACCCTTTACTTGTTACATCATCTCTACAGGTAAAAGTTGTGAGGCTGTGTATTTTTTCAACCAAACTACCCACAAAAGTTTATGATATGATAAAAAAAGGGAATACAGAATATACATAATTTAAAATGAAAGTTGTAGCTCAACTAATAGCTAACTAATAATTACTATGTAGTGCGTTTTAAGGTTTATTATTCATATTTTTATACCACTAGTATCTTTTTTAAAAGGCCACTGGCATTTTTTGTTATCATTAATGGAGTAATGCATAAACAGTTTTATTTCCGTCAGTGAGCAATGTCCGCCACATGAGTGATTCTGTGCATCACTTTTTCGGCTGTATGTAGATATTATGCATAGGTAGAGCGATAGCAATACTTATGTTTGGCAAATATTGAACGGAGAATTTGCAGCACAAAAGAATTTCACGTCAAGGGAAAGCATATTGTGTATTATGTATATTGCGATTCAGTGCATGGTATCACAGTCGGCAATGGTAGGCGTAAAAGCCAGGGAAGAAACTTTTAGGTAAAATCGGTGAAGGAGAAAATAGAGAGAGAGAGCATATGTTTGCACGGATATCCTTATGGACAAGAGGGAAGAAATTTGGTTATCTATGCAAAATTCTGCTTTCTAGCACATTCAGTTCAGACTATAGACTATAGACACTAGACACACAACTATATACGAAGAGAACAAACAAGCACAAAGGAGACCGAAAATTCTAGCATCAATTCATATGTACACTTTGGATATATTTTGTATACGTACATATTTGCAAACAGAGGAAGAGCTGAGAAAGAAATTTCTGTAGCGGAAGAATTAAGAGAAACACAGGAAAAATATCGTCAAGATTTGGATCATCGTGATGGGAGATAATGGGGAATTTCCAGGGGAAGAAAATCTCATAGATCTCTCTCTTGATTTCAGGTCTATCTCTCTTGTTTGTTTTTTGTTCATTTGCAACGTTGTTGTTGTTGTTGCTGGAGAAATTAGAAGCTGAGAACCTTTCTCTAGCTTTAGTTCATAATATTATGCGGATGGATGTATTAGGCACATATCTGCGGATGCTGAGGAAAATTTATCAAAGTTGATGAATAAGATATAAAGATAAAAGTCGTATGTTTTGTTTCAAAGCCCTCAAGGCTCTCGCTGCTGGAGAAATTCTCCGGTTTCTTATTTATTATCCTCAGTCAGTCAGTCAGTCAGTCAGTCATGCAGTCCTATAGCTGTAGCTCTGCTGTTTCCAGAACTAAACAAAAACAAATAGAACAACAATAAGAGCGGATCCAACTTTTACTTTCTCTTTCCCTTTTCTTTCATATTCACAATTATTCATCAAACGTTGAACAAATCAAAATCAACATCAAGAAGCAAGTCCGCCGTTACCCTATCGGCGTGGAAAATTCGCACGAGTTGACTTGGTGCAAAATTTCCTTTTCAACGCGCCCCGTCTCTAATTTCAATATTAGTTAGAACTGTGATGCAAGCGTGGAACGCGTTGAGTTGACTCACATGTGCATAGAAATTTGCCCTGTTTGATTTTTATTAATTTATTCTTTCCCCTTAATTATGTAGCCGCTCGTCAGCTTCATCGAGACAATAAACAAGCAGCGACAAGCGAAAGTAAGACAAAAGTCAGGGAAAACTAACACACAATAGTTGGAGCAAAACAAAACAACTTTGTAATATACATACACTATACACGCAGTTTTCCTTGGTATGTAGTATGTACATTACTTGATTGTATTGTGTTACATTATACATGACCAATCGAAAATGAAATCAGAAACAGAAACAGAAATCAGATCTGTCAGAGAATCAGGGACCACTCCATACTATCAGCCGGTTAGGTACGAAGCAGAGTAAGGAATACATTTAGCAGCCTGTCACTCACTTACTCGGCTATTTTGTTATTAATGCATTCATTCATTCATTCACACATTGTGTTGTGATTCAGTCGGCCTATCCAAATGCCATTTCAATACACCTGATAAAACAAAGCATAAGACAATAGAATGGAGCAC
>JAQIVE010002124.1:0-21235 GCA_034698285.1 Sminthurinus bimaculatus | reverse complement strand
ACCCCGTCTCAAAACTCGTAGTGGTTCCTGAGATATGATTTTTTAATTTTGCATTGTACCTAGTTGATCACCCTGTAATCGTTCTTTGCGTGCATCTACAAATTAAAAAATTGGATAATTTAATTTGTTTATTATCTAAAAAAATATAAAATAATTGTCCTGTTTTTCTTTAACCTAGGGTTTCATCTGAGTGCTACAGTAAAACCGAATATGCGCGAAGCGCATAAAGTAGCCGTCACGTTTGACCGTAGAAGGGTAACTTCATGCACTTGTACTTGTAATGCGAGTACGAATTGGTGTGGACATGTTGTTTCTGTGTGTTTGCATCGCATTTTTCAGGTATACAAAACATACTATATTTCATTTTTCATTACATTTCATTATTTAGTCGCCACCTTCATAATAAAAAATTATAAACTATGATGTTGAAACAGATTGCTCATGCAATGTAAGTAAACTAAAGTACACAGTTATTTTAATACCTTTTCCAATTATAATTTTTTCCAGTCCAAAGACGTTACGTTACGTGCACCTGTCAGTGAATCCCTTTCTAGGCTCCATCGCGACCAACTTCAAAAATTTGCTCAATATTTAATCAGCGAACTCCCGCAGCAAATTTTACCTACTGCCCAAAGGCTATTAGATGAACTGCTGTCTTCTCAACGCTCAGCCATCAATACTGTAAAGAACTAAACTTTATTCATATAATGTTCAACTAAATAAAATAAAAAAAACAAATCTCATTCAATGTCTTCTTGCATAAAAAAATTACAGATTCGAGGAGCCCCTGACCCTACTTCGGGAGCCTCTGCCAATGAGCAAACCTCATGGTATTTAGATGAACGAACTTTACATGGAAATATTCACAAGATCCTCATCAAATTTTGTGTTCCAGCACCGATTGTTTTCAGTGACGTAAACTATTTAAGTAGTGCAGCCCCTCCTGCTTCTGGTTAGCTTCAGAACACATAATACATATGTATATTATATATTATACACTTCAAAAAAAACAGATGTATAAAAGTTATTTGCATCATTGTCTCCTAGTTTATATTTCGTTATTTATTTTCATACTTAATATTTAATAATATTATGTCATTTGATTTTTATGATGTATTTTTATAGCTGAATGGAGTAGTCTACTTCGACCTCTTCGAGGGAGAGAACCAGAAGGAATGTGGAATCTCCTCTCTATAGTTCGTGAAATGTTTCGGAGAGAAGATCGAAATGCAATTCCTCTTTTAGAAATCATCACAGAAGAATGTCTTAATTGTGATCAAATCCTAGTTTGGTGGTTTAACACCAAAGTTGCACTTCACAATGGGAATTCAGGTCATGGAGGAAAACATCATAGTGTGAATTCGAATGCTCATGCTTGTCAGCATGCCGGTAGTAGTTTATGTGATGAAATTGTTTTTCTATGGAGACTTGCTGCTCTCAACCCGGGACTTTCTCCCGACGAACGTTGTATACTACATAGTCAATTTAAGGAATGGCACATGAAAATAATTGAAAAAATCAGTAAGAGTAGGAATGCAAGTGTGGGTTCTAAGCATGCAAATAGTTTCAAGAACGATGTTGAAGTTTTCCCAGGATTCAGACCAAGTATTGAAGCTTGTTATTTAACTTGGGATAATTATCCTATTCCTGGCATTACATATGCCGACTACAATGTAATTTATCATACTCCATTTATGTGTTTCCGACACTCTGATGGACACTCTAGAAGTGGAGAGACGGGAATGATTCATAGTTCTCATGCTATTCTAAATAATCCAGCTGGGGAACACCATTTACTTCATTCTAGTGCCACAATATCTAGTGTTAAACAGAGACCTAGAAGTGTTGATTTTGGACCACAGAAATCCACAATAAATTCAGCTTTGTCATCAAGTAATAATAACAATAGTAATAATAATAATCCCGGACCTTCTGGTGTTCCTGGACCTTCATCATCATCTAAGACTACGGGTGGTAAATCCAAAGGTGGTAAAAAACAACAACAACGAGGGGACACGAATAATACGACTACAATTACTGCCAATACCAATAATAGTCCATCGACGTCCACTGCTACAACTGGAGGTTTAACTTTGGAACATCAACTATTTTCACCTGTCTTACCTTTAGGAGCAAGTAAGTTACAGTAACAACTTTCTATATACACATAGTTTCCTTTTCAGTGAAAATTATTAAAGAGCTGACAGATTTCATATTACATATTATATATATATATGAGTACCATACATATATGATTGAAATTCTATTACAGCAATATAACAGGAATAATAATATGTAATTATTGTATTTGCAGGTGGACTTAAAATTAAATCCAACCGTGGTTCTTCATTAGAACAAAGTTCATCCTTAGATGAAGAAAGTTCTCCAGTAGGAACTGGAAGTGTTCATTTAGCAGGACCTTCAAGTGTACCATCCTCTAGCCAAATAACAAATCAAAATAATACTAATAAGTCTACATCGTCGTCGTCATCTTCATCAGGTTCTGGTGTTCAAGCTTCAATTGTTATATCATCGTCGTCGATATCTTCTTCGTCGTCCTCCTCTACGTCCAATAGTAAAAGTAAAACTAATAATCCGGTACCAGAAATTCCAGATAGAACGCCAAATTCTCGTAAAAGTAGCGGTAATAGAAGTTCTGTTTCCTCTGAAGGCTTCTGTGAAAATGAAGTGGAGGCATTTGGTGGCATTGATATTGAAGAAGGAAAAGCTGTCGATCCTTTAGCTCTATCAACACTAAATACTCTAGGTGTTGTAGGTTGCTTAAATGCAAGTAGTAGTAGTAGTAGTATTACCAATAATATTAATAAGAATCGTACAAACAATACAAGTAATAATACGAGTGATGAATTGGAGGCGGATGCTGATTCTGATTCTTCCGTCTCGGCACGTGTTTGTGGAGTGAATGTTGGCTCATTGTTAACAAGTACTGGGATAGTTCCAAAATTTGGACCCGACTCAAATTCTGACAGCCAACAGAGCGGCGATGAATATCATTTATATTATTATGACCCCAAAGCTCCTGTTGCATCAAATGGACTTGCAAATAAACGTGGAGATTCTGGAGATGCAAAGAAGGATCCTTTGGGTATAAATGCGTTTGGAAATTTGAGAAGTGAGTGAATTTTAATTTGTTTGATTCTGTTCTGTTTGATTTCTTTTGTTTTCTCTTTTCTCTTAAGTAATCTTTTTTTGTTTCTACCGTAAAAATTCAAAGGATAACAACATTTATTTATAATTATTATTGTTCATTTTTTTAGGAATTGAAGATCCATGGGAAATTTTATTCGCCAGAGCCGAAGGACTTCATGCTCACGGCCATAGTAAAGATGCGTGTGTATTGGGTGTTAAATTAGCTGCTGAATTGTTAGAGAATCCACCCGACTTAACCTTAGAACCTCCACCTGGCCCAACAACTGGAAAAGGAAAGAAAAAGAAAGTAAATCCTGCTTCACACACTGTGAGCTGCTTAGCATCGGCAACTCTTCAAAAATGTGGATTCTTATGTACAGTCCTTGCAGAAAATCCAGATTATTATTATCTAGCTTTTCAAGTTGGAATGTTTGGACTTGAACTATCCCGACCACCAGCATCGACAAAACCATTGGAAGTAAAATTAGGTATGGATAAGTGTATAATATATTATATGATGTTCAATATTATGTACATGCATGTAATTAAGTAAAATTTTTGTTGTGATGATTGTTTTGTGTAATATTCACTAAACTGTTTCTAACAATCTTGTTGCTGTTCTCTCTGTTCCTTTAGCCAATCAAGAAGCAGAACTTGCAATTTTACTCAAGAGGATTTTAATCGGCCAGAGAGAGTTAGATATGATCCGACAGAAGGCAGAAAGTTTAAAAAGTGGTCAGTTCAAATCAAGAGGGGATGCTTTGCTCCCACTTGTACTCGCCAATTTTATTTTTGATGCTTTGGTCATGCCTACAAATCGAGAGGGTAGATGTACTCTTCAACCTGGGGTATATCATCTACCGACAGATGAAAGCCTTGGATTTGAAGCAGCTGTGGCAGCCTTGGGACTCAAAGCAAATGTCAGTGAAGCTGAGCATCCACTACTAAATGGTATGTTTGTTACCACAGTTTAAAAACATTGTCTAAAACGTCCATGTGAAAACAGAATTAGTGAAGTTATACAATTTTTCCTCGTCTTTTTCTGTAGATTTCTGTAATGTATTTACATTTTTATTTAGTAAGTATAATGACAGGATTGTGGAGGTTTATTATAATTTTGGATTTTCCCCTTATATTTATTTACAGAGGGTACAAGACGACAAAGAGGGGAGTTGGCTCTTAGTTTACTTGTTCATTATAAAGACGATCCAGAGAAATTAGCAAAAGTTATGGATAAATTGCTTGATCGTGAAATTCACCAGTTGTATAAATCTGCACTCCCCGCAGCCTATTATTCCAATAATCCACCTACAACAACACTCCTTGGTTCAGCCTGGGCAAACAAAACAACTACGACATCATCATCCTCAACTCCTAATAATGATCAAACTGGAGCATCGTCATCATCAAATGACAATCCGATCGCTTCACTACCATCCTCTTTGTCTAGTACAAATCGTTCAGGGAGTATGGTGAACCCAAATAAAAAATCTAATGAATCCGCACCACCTCCTGCCGCATCGTCGTCCTCCTCATCTTCCTCCAATAGTAGTAATGAGCGTTGTTCTCCTCCTAATAATACAAAATGTATATCATCCACATCTCCAGAAATATTAGATGCTAATAATTCTTCTTCGTCATCCTCCTCGTCCGCATCGTCTTCGCCAAATCAAAGTTTACTTTCATCTAATTCTACTAGTACTAATGGCACTTCTGGAGTAGCAAATTCTGTCGACTCGTTAACTAGTTTACTGACGAATGGTAGCAATAAAAATAAAAATGGCAGTGGATCATCTTCAAACTCAGGAACAACTTTGTCATCAAATCCTAATAATAAATCAAATGCTTTAACTCCAGGAGGAAACGGAATAGGATCTTCTTCTCCACCCCAGAGTTTATCTCCGCCAAATATTAGTACCTCTAATAATAAGAATTCGATACCTGTCGGGGGAAATAATAATAGTAATAGCACATCATCAGGAACTACTTCTTCATCTAGTAGTAATAACAAAAATAATAATACCGCTTCTGGTGCGACAAGTGCTGCAAACTCTTCTACAACAAATTCAACTGGAAACAACAACAATAACAATGCTTCAGCAACAGTAGGTTCGTCAGGAACGACAACAACTACTACCACAACCACCACGACTACTACGGCTAATGCTACTACAGGAAAATCTGGTAGAGAATCTGGACGCTTCAAAGGAAAGAGGAGCTACCCCGTTCTTCCAAATCAACCTTCAGAAGCTGGGGCTCATTTTATGTTTGAGTTGGCCAAAGTTGTTTTGAGTAAAGGCGGTGGTTCAAGTAATCAAAGCTTGTTTACTCAACCGAGTACAGGACAAAATCCAAGAGGACCACACCGTGCACTCCATATGTGTGCTTTCCATATTGGACTCTATGCTCTAGGACTCCATAATGCAGTTAGCCCAAACTGGTTGAGTAGAACGTATTCAAGTCATGTCTCTTGGATTACTGGCCAAGCAATGGAAATTGGAGCTCCAGCCATAGCATTTCTCATTGATACTTGGGAATCTCATCTAACACCACCGTAAGCCTATAGTAACATTGTCCGTGAACGATTAAAAGCTTACTTATTAAATACTTATGCAAATTAAAAAGTAACAATATACTAATAACAATGAAAAATGACTATATTTTTCAATTTTAGGGAAGCCGTAACTATTGCAGATAGAGCAAGTAGAGGTGATGTGAATATGGTCAGAGGTAAGTATTCATAATTTTTTTTTAAAAAAAATTGTTTCTTGTAAGTTCATGTATGAAAAAATTTATCATGCTTTTTTTTGTTTTTTGAGTTAGTGAGCGTGTATTGTGTGTATTGTGAAAACAGATACATATTATGGCTGACTGATGTTATATTTCGAGTTTTTTTTTCTTTTTCCTTCAACAGCGGCAGCAGAGCTAGCCCTTAGTTGTCTCCCATTTGCTCAATCATTGAATCCCAATGAGATTCATAGAGCTATTCTTCAGTGCAAGGAACAAAGTGATGGAATGCTTGAAAAGGCCTGTATTACTGTAGAGTCGGCTGCCAAGGGTGGAGGAGTTTACCCTGAAGTTTTGTTTGACGTAGCCAGACAGTGGTACTCCCTCTATCAAAAGCATTTACCCTTGGACGTTGATTTATTGAATGACGACTTGTCCATGAATCATCATGACTCTCTACTATCTTTGGATGGAACTAATGCCATTGAAGGAATGGTGTCCGCACAAACTGGATTGCCTCTAGTGAATCCGAATAATCCACCAAGTAAATTTTTTATACATCATTTTGATAATAATGTTACCTACCTAGTATGAATGGCAGCTTATATTAACGAATTATTTTATAATAATACTTGCTTATAAAAACTGTGTAATTAATGTATTTCCCTGTTTTTTTTTCTCTCTCTCTTTTTTTAGCTGGTCCAATATCATCATCATCTAATAATAGTAATAATAATCATGGTTCGATGGGCTCAGTAGTACAAAATGGAAATAATAACAATGGAGGTCAACAGGGTCCAAATATGGGTATCGATGGAATGCTTGGGATGCCTCCTCCGGGTCACCCTGGCAATCATGGACAACAACAGCCACCTCAACAGCAGCAACAGCCAAATATGTATCCTATGGGTACTCCTGGAGTCCTTCCAATATATGGTCAAGTTAATGTACCGACATTTTTACCAGCCTCATTTAATCCAGTTCCTGTTCCAGGGAACTTTGTCTATGGCCAAGCAGTCATTTATCAAGCTGCTCCAAGTAATACCGGAGTGATTTCTACTACTGGAGGAACAACCGGATTTTACACTAATGGGCCATCACAGCCACAAGGTACATCTATGAATCAACAAATGCATCAACCACCTCAAAACCAACAACAACAACAGCAGCAACAACAACAACAGCAACAACAACAACAATTTGCCAACATGGTAACAGCTGGTCCTGCACTTCAATACTATCCTTCCGTAACTCCAATTACTTCTGCTGGTCCATCTCATAATCATCTTCGTCCAACAGCTCAATTTCTTAATTTCCCTGTGAGTCATAATATGAGTAATATGAGTCTTCATAATCATAACCATCCAGCCATGAATAACTCAATGCCTCCGAATAACTCCAATGTTAGTGTGACCTCAGCCATGGTTGCTAATATGCAACAGCAGCATTCTCAACACCCACATGCTCAACAGCATCATGGTGGGCATTCAATGAGTATGAATGTTGGCCCCAATGGTCAACCCCAGATGGGAATGTCAACTGCAAATATGACGAGCAGTCAGCATCATGCCGCTGTTGCTCATGCACATAATATGAGCATGGTAAATAACCGACCACCTCCAGGTCAACCACAAATGATGCAAATTGTGAACTGTGGACAACCATTAATGAGTCATAGTCATGGAGGCAGTCAAGGAGGGAATGGTAACTCGTATTTGCAAGGTGGGGCATCTCAAATGCAACAGCATCCGTCAATGAATGGAATGTCAATGAATGAGGCTCATCAACAACAGCCACCGACATCCTCCTCTTCGTCCTTAAATCAACAAGTGAGACCAATGTATTTCCCTCAGCATGGTCAGCATGGCCAGCACGTACAAGGACATCCGGGTCTACAGCAACATTACAATGTACATCAACAGGGTGGTGGACAACATCAAGCTTCTGCTGTTAAAGTCAAATATCTTCTCGCCGCATATCGAGTTGGAATGCTAGCCATGGAGACACTTGCGAGAAGAGTACATGACGATCGCCCAGCAGCAAAGTGAGTTACAAGCTTTAAGCATTTCTTTCACTAACCAAAAACAATTTACTCTGTTGTAAAATATCCACTCAAAAGTAATATATTTTATTGTGATACAATGTAATTTTACAATATTTTGTACCATGTCTAGGTTTGCTAGGAATCCTACGTATGGAGAAGATGTCAAATGGTTGCTTGGGATTTCAAGGAAATTAGGAGCACAGTATTTACAGCAGTTTTGTATCTGTGCTGGTCAATCAATTGCCAATCCGTTTGTATTACATGAAATCATTTTGGATGCTGCTCTTATTTCATCACGTAATAATTCAGCTTGGATTTATCAGAACCCAAGATCTTCTCTCGCTCCACTCGTAGCAAAGTGTAAGCAACTTAGAAAATACAAGCAATATACATTGCCTTCAATAGACCAGCATATTATAATAAAATATTTTCCGACTACTAAAGGGAAACAAAAAAGTCTTCTGTACCAGATTATAAATGACACTTAATACAATATTATTCATTTACATTTTTTCATACACAGGTCAACAAATGTATTTTCAATGCCTCCATCAAAAGTTATATCACATTACTCTATCGGACTATGAGGATTTCATCACCATTGTGTCTACGGCACGTCAAGCATTTAATTTGACTCCTGACGGTTCATCACAAGTAAGTTTTATTCTTGTTTAATAACTCTTTTGTAAAAATTTATGTCAGCTATTATGAAAATATAATAATATAAGTAATATGTGTACATTTTTATCATTTTTCTCCTTGTACAGTTTAAAGAATGGCTTCAAGGTCTCAGAAGGTATTTCAGAACTTTAAATAAAAAACATTTAATCGTAACCTTCATGCAACGATTAACAATATGTTTACAAGATACTTTTAGATGACATTTGACCCTTTGTATTTGTTTATATTTTGTAGAACCAAAGCTTGTAAAAAGGATTTGTGGTCTCAAATAACTTCAGCGCTTCAGAACAACCCAAAATGATGCAAGTACTCTTTAAGTAAAAGTTTAAAGTAAGATAAAATTAAAACGTTGATTAATACTAGGCTTTCCATAAAAAGTTTTATACATACAATATGAGGCGGTATAAATCTAATCTAAAATATTTTACATATTTTAGAATATGTATAAAACTTTTTTAAGTGTAACATATAATGCCCGTTTCACCTTCTTCATTTCCTCCGTTATTATATACCGTTATTAGTATACGATACACGCCACATAGCTGGATGTAAAAATCCAATGTAAGTACCGTTTTTCATTGCTTTAGCTCACGTTTGTTTTCATAAAGCTTTTATCGAACCTAGTACATACATAATATATTATACATAGTAATATATTGCACTATTTCGACTATTTTTTGTTGTTGTAAAATTTTGAATTAGCATAAGTAAATTTTCGTATTGTGACGATGAATTTAAAAACGAAGCGTTCATTTTGAAATAGCAATATAGCAGTATTGTGTATTGACAGCTGCTGTTCATGGCTCATTCAGCTACACACACATCCGTTGTAAATGACAGTTTGTGAAAACTGCCATTATTATTACTTGCGTCGGATTCTTATATTTTGTTGTGTTTGGATTCCGAACCATCATTAATAATAAGTAATTGAAAGCTAAATGAAAAATGTGTACATATTGCTGTGTACAAAGCAACTATTTACTGTTTATCATATTATAAAAGTTACAAAGAAAGAGAGAGAGAGAAAGAGGGAAAGAAAATCGATTTTATACGTGAAAATAGGTTATAGTAACAAATATATATTATTGTATATCATATAGACATAAAAACTATAAACGCATGTAGGATTTTGAAAAGAAAAGAAATCGTTCAATATAACTTTATTATTAAATGTATTCTCCATAATAATAATAATAATATTGCAATATGATTATTATTATACCGGAAGGATCGCGTAACTGCGAGGAAAAAAAATTACTAAAAGATTTTATAAAGAGAGCACATAATATTATTAACAGTTTAGCGCAGCGAATAAAGCGCACACACAAGTTCAGACGCTGTAAGTATAAAAATAATTTTTATTAACATTTAATAATAATAGAATGATAAGACAACGTTCGTAAATGTTTATAATGATTATTTGTAAGAACAGAAAATGTAATTATAGAAGTTGAGTATAAAATAACAAGATACTTAGGTTTATAATCGTGTTTATTATATAAGTATTGATAATCGCGAACGACCGCGAGCGCAAAATGAATCTCATTATATATTACTAATAAGATATATTACTTTATTTATAAGCATGTAAATGTATGTACATATTATGTATATAGATGCAGGTGCGTAGGTATAGAATGAACACTCGAATCTTTTGTGGAAAATAACGATCCATAATAATATAATATATGAGATTCAGTAATTCATACAGAGAGGTAAATGAAAGTTTGGGATTATATTAAAAAATTCATTTTAGTTATACATCAAAGTCCCATAATATAATTGTTATTTATTTGATTGTACATATAACAGTATGTATGTATATTCGGCGATAAGTAAAAAAGATTTTTTTGTACTACATAGAATATACTATGTAGAATAGCAATCGAATGAATGTATTGTCGAGCGTCTATGATCTATCAACCCTTACAATTATTATATTATTCTTCTTTTCTTTGAGAATTGTATGCTTGGTTTATCTATTATGTATTTATTTTGGATTCATGTTGTGAAATTAGAAATTATGTTATTATCTAACAATAAGTTAGAGTAATAAGCGGCTCAAGATCGATTCTCAGTTTTAGATTATTATTGAATCATTACAGTATCAATATGGTTTCTGTTTATTTGAAAATACTGTCGATGAGATCACCATCATAATATAATACATTTTAATTCAGTTATTCAAAATAATTGGAGACATTGTGTAGACTTCTTAAAAACTTTATTAAAATTAATTGAAAATTCAAATTTTTTGTATGTACGTACCTACATGTCTTCTGAATTCACAGCACCTTGATTTTACTCCATAGCGTAATGAGTCTATAACAACTGTTGATGTTTAAAAACTTCTGAAAATTTAAAAAATATATAACGATATAACGTGCTGAAATGTACATAATTTTAAGCATAGTTTTTCCGTAATTCAACATTCTATAGAGCCAAGTTCATTTTGACTTTTAAGGCTGAATTAACACTTTTTTTTCTCTTCATTTTCATAGTTAAATAAGATGTGAGAAAGCCCAATAACTAACCATTTTGTTTCGTTTGTTTACTTGACAGTTTACTCAGTTTGAGTCAAAAATACACTTTGCTACATAAATATTCTATAGTAAAGCATGGCATGTAATGTCGTTCTTTCTATTGTTCACGTGAGTAAGTCTAATTATTGACCAATTGAAGTAACCTAGTAAACTGTTTTTTTATAGTCTGAAATTTTAACTTATCGTCACAATACCGATACAGTAGATAAGTTACACAGAACGTTACACCGATAATACGTAGGTAGCAGGTGAAAACATAATGAAAGCCTTTCATTCTAAAAGAGTATATTGAAATGTAACATTCAATGTGCACCGTAAAATCCCACGAACATCAAGTTTCTCTTGTGAAAAGGTAACAATCCATTGTTGGAACTAAAATTGTAATCACTGCTCTTTATTTCGATGAAACTGAACTAAGCAGTATGAACCCATTCAAGTTTTGTCTCTGATGTTTATGGTTTATCTCTTTTCTTTGGATGAATAATTTCATCAAGTTATATTACAACAAAATAAAAGCATGTTAGAGTTTTTTAATGAAAACAGGATCCAATTAATATAACAGTCTCTGAAGCACGAATAATGATTTCAACCAACAATATTTTTTTTCATGCATACGAACTATGAAGTAGTAAGTTGTACACATCACTAGAGAGCAAGAGTCAATTTGTTATACGTATAATATAGAAAAAAAAGTAAAGTTATTAGTTATTAATTAATTAAAAAATGTCATCCGATTTGTTTTTCAGTTCATGCTTTGCTTTTATAATACTATGTTATATACGTCGAGATTTCGACGTAGGGAATATACTCAATGTATTTAAATATTAAATATCTATTTCATGCTGTTTTTTTTTCATTATTTGTGTTCTGTATTGTGTAGAATTTTAGTTAATTAACCTATATAAATATAAAAATATTTAATAATTTATTCACTGACTAATAAGAAATAGAAAATGCTTTGTGTAATGAAATTTTTTGTCATTTACCATTGTGTTTTTCCTTCAATAGACTGATGTACAATTATAATTAATATAGTTTCAAGTAAGTACGTTGAATATACATATTACGTAGGTAGCCCCTAAATACACAATTAAATAGTGTTTAAGGTGTTAAGTAGTCACTATTTTATCTCTGCTGTGGTATATCAAAACAATGTCCATGTTATACTTGACACATGAATGCAAATTAGGTAGGTAGTACATAATATATTACATTACACATTCTTCAGGTTATTTAATGGGTGTGTGGGCTACTATGTATATTCTATTCATACTCCAGACTCCAG
Organism: Sminthurinus bimaculatus; assembly: GCA_034698285.1. NCBI lineage: Eukaryota > Metazoa > Arthropoda > Collembola > Symphypleona > Katiannidae > Sminthurinus > Sminthurinus bimaculatus. The sequence goes on along the minus strand of JAQIVE010002124.1, from coordinate 8,805 downwards.
GCCTGTTTTTCAATGAACGTTAAATTCCGGAGCCTTAAGTTTAATTTTTATGAAATATTATAAATATAAAACCATGTAAAACGTCAACGAAAATTAAACACAAGTTGTTATTGTTATTAGGTTTGTATTTACAACATACTTGTCAAGAAAAGAGCGCATAATGATCATAATGCGCATATATGATGATATGGAGTACATTCATATATGAATACTGAATACATTGCAGATGACAGTTATCTTATTATAAGTAGTATATTTTTAGTGCTTTTGTTGCTCGTTGTCACTATCACCATGGCCATGATGAATGAGGAGAGCAAAGGAAACGAATTTAAATTATTTATATTACATTAAACTACCACTCGAAATGGGTTTTCGTAAAAACGTTTAATTGAGTGGCAGTTGGTACTTTTTGGTATGCAGTTGAACACGCAATAATAATAATTATGATATTATGATATAATATATACATACATTGCAAAGAACATGTGTCGAATTGTACACAACAAATGACGTAAATAAGTACATACCACACAAAGTGCATGTAGAACAATAATCCGTTGTACTTTCCTTTACGCAAAGAAAACCAAGAGCAGGGAATATAATTATGTTATGTAAAATAATAGCATAACGTTATAGTGTAATCGTAAACATAATGATTAGAGAAAAAAATATTTCAGGGAGTTTCCTCACTTTTTCAACTCTGTCGTTCGAGAACTAGCAACTAGGACTAGCAACTAGCTGTCACAATAGCACCTAAATACGTAGCCTGCTTACAAGTAGACATAATAATACAACATGTAATAATGTGTAATACTTTACAATATAAAATCGAAAGCGATTTGTAATAATTTCTTTCAAAATTACGACAAAAACAACTCAATCCATCCACTATAATATTATGTGTCAACTATAGGGAAACATTAATTAGTAGAAATTCAACGTAATCAACGATAATGGTTTATATTCTATATAAATATAATATTCATAGTATATAGTTACAGGATGTTAAAATGTGAACACAGTAGTTTAAAGTGAATACTCACCAGTTGCACGTACATTAATGTTTTTATCCTCAACTTTCACCTCTCCTTTCTCCTTGTTTTAAAGATCATGATTTCCTACCTATTAAGGAAATAAGGAGCATTCATTCATTTTTTGCTTGTTTTATATATGTATGTATAATGAAAATAGTTGATGAATAAGAAGTTAATGAATATCGCTGTCGCATTTATGTACATTAACAAGAACAAAATACGCATAGCTGAATATCCTACTTTACAATAGTACACATTAATTGATGATTTTCGATATGCTCCAACTACATTAATTTTAGCTACTTGTTGACACACAGAGAAAATAATGTTATATAAGGCGTTACTTTATTCGAGGAAATATTTATCCAGAGAGCAAATCTACAGGGATGGAAAACTTTCACTCACAGCAACTTTCACTTTCGTTTTACATGCTAACATATTGAACCGAGTCATTCTGCAATTTGTAGATGACGTTTTAAAAAAATTATCAAATTTCGTTGTATCCAATTCATTGTTGCTCTTTATCCTTACGATTTCTGTACATTGTACTCACGAGTTGGTCTGAACGAGTTCGTTTTAAAAGGGCTTTCAAATGCATTAGAGTGTTGAGAAATTTCCCATTTAGTGTCTTTATTTTTTTACCCCAAATAAGCAAGCTTGCTTGTACGGATTAGAATCAAAGGAACTGCGTACTATACAACAAAAAATGTATGGAAGTATAAATAAGGGGTAAAATCTTGGTACTTGTATACTGGCTTAAACAATCTAACAAGTAGAAAGTATGTATTCTGTCTCATTAACAATTTTCCTTTTTATCATATTTGTGTAATCCGTACTCCGTTTGGCTTACTTGACAAAAACCATCTCGTTACATTAAATTACTATACAAATTGACATGTTTTCCTGGATGCTTTTTCCTGGGTACATTAATGCATATTTTGAAATTATGTGTATATGTGTTGCTTTTCTCCCCCAATATATACACAGGTAGTATCACAACTTGTTGACTTGTTACTTTGCTTATTTGTTACTGTGTTCGAAATCATAATAATATTATGATGAGGAAGGTTAAATAAGTATCTACATAGGGCTTCGCATAGTGCATTGTATTGATTATGCTATATATTTCTTATTACATGCTACGTATTATGTGTGCAGATTAGATCTGATTATTAATAGGTAATATAAAACAAAAAACAAACAATAAGAAGAGTACTAACATACAAGCGTAATCATAATAAGTAGCGGTTCTCAAGTAACTGCCTCTCACATTATTGTCTTTTCTTGCCTTATTACACCGTTGATACAGTAGAAAATTTTTGCTGTTCAAAATTCTAAAAGGTCCTATATAATACAGTATGACATATGACATAATACAATGTTATTATGTATCCAACCCCATGGATATTTTTCCTATGTAGAACGACACGTACATTTATATATAATGTAAACTTATCACTCATCTCCAAACTCCAAACTTTGCTTGCAGCAATATAGCAACTTTTGGTTCACATTTGACGTAATATATGAATTTTGTTTTAGTTGTTTACTGTTGTAAAATATTATTCTGTCTACATGATTTTAAAAAATATCCCGGCTACCACCTATAGTTATAGTTAACTGTGTATCAAAAGTATCAATATTATTATGTGCGTCATACACCTTAAATGTATGTTGTAAGTATGAAACATATAAAATATTATCCAATTCAATTCCAATTGATTCCATGAATTTATAAAATTACCTTTACTATTTACATAAGATAGTAATAATCTTATACACTTACATAATATATATAACATATTATGTGTATATGAACTTCTTCAAGTTTTCCATGTAACACTTATAAAATTAATTATCTTAGAATATTATAGATAATATACCGTTATTCTATAAATGCATAAAAAATTATTGTTGTAATACAAAAAGAACGAGTGAACATTTACGAAAATTACGAGTACATACATATACGTACGTACATAACATTAAAGTGTGAAGATTAATAGGGAACGACATTAAAATGGAAAATGGCTGGCTCATCAAATCGTTTGCTCACTAAAAACTATTATTATTATTATTATTATTAGTAAATGTCATGTACTACTCAGGAGTGCGGAAGAGAAAGAGAAAGTAAAAAAGAAAAAAAAAGAAAGTTATGGAATCAGAAAAAAATGGAAAAACTGAATCTAGAAGAAAAGGAAGGCCATGCGTAAATACACAAAAATACATGTATAAAATATAAAAGTATGTATAGATACATGTATACGTTTTGTGTTATTTGTAGTAACTGTATTCACAAAATTCACATTTACAAGTATCATGTGTGTTTATATATTTGGTGTACGTAAGCTAGAAGGGATGTATTTAAGTATGCTTGAATTTCAAGAAAGTAATAATATCATGTTTATTAACGCTTGTATTTGGAAGAATTACAATACTTATATTATAATATGATCCCATCCATCTTCCGCTTCTGGTATTCTCGTGTAACAAGCAATGTCCAAAACAATTTTTTATTGTTTCCTAAATCATAAGAAAAAGAGTACATTTCATTATACTTACAAACTACAAACAAAATTGGCCTTTTTATCTTTAATTTAACTTTTTTTATACGCAATGTCGTTGTCGTTGACCCCCTATCACAATAAACTTTGGAAATGTAATAATAACTAATATGTAATGCATAAGCTTATAAACTTGATGAGCTACAAATACCAAGTATGTATGTACGATATATGTGTTTATTTATTTATTTATGCCATTACAACTATAGATATTATGTGTAACGATGACGCTAATATTACAGTATAACATATTTATACAACATGGTATATATTATTTATGGTGTAACTACATAAACATTTGAAAAAATACATAAATGTGAAAGTATATAATAGAATGGGAAAGAAAAGAAAGAAAACATGCCGGTTTGTAAAAAAATTCTCAAGGTGTTCATCATCATACAAAAAAATTACACCTAAAGAAAATCTGAACAAACAAACAAACACATGTAAAATAAATATATGTATACAAATTTTATACAACATGGTTAAAATATCGAGGTAAAGAAAAATGTTTTGTTGTTATGTTACATAATCACATAATCTGTTGGTTGTTTAATTGGTTGGTTGATTGATTATATAGCTTTTCAGTGTTTAATGTGTATATGATGTAGTGTGTATATAAATATGTATTTCACTGGTTGCGTGCGTGTGTGCATGTATGATGGTACATTCTGCCAATTTAGCATGAACTACAATATTTTATCATTAAGTATTGTATTTAAATTGTATAAAAAAATACTTAATTACAACGAGTATTGAATTTACCCGTAAAAATATTATGTATTTGAAGGGAAATTTTTTATAGCATTCTGTGCATCTCATCGTGTAAATCGTAACTGATTTATATTTTTATTAAAATTATGCATCATGTTCAAACAAATTGTAGTTTTGACTGAGTTGACAAAGATTTCGTCAATTATACTCATTTTTCACTTTCCGGGTAAATATATTGCTGGTTGTATGTTAGAAAAACAGAAAATTGAAAAAGTAATAATAATCAATAATAACTCTTTTTGTTCTTCTATAACATTATATACATCATACGTTTTACATTTTAAGGTGAATCTTGTCAACTTTTTATATATATAATAATATGTATTGTAAGTATATTGCCGATAATGATTGGTGTAATCTTCAACCTTTTATGTGTTTAATTAATTTTGATGTGTTGCCTTTATATCCATTTTGCTGATACCAATCAGAAGTATCAAAATCCATGATAATGCTCGTTTTATGTATACTGTATTCAGTTTTCAGTTATATCAGTTTTCAAATTATTCATAGTATTTAGCTTTTTTCAGGATTATAATGAGTCGAGGTCCGAAAAACGTATTAATTAATTATTCAGGTTGTATCTTTTTTGTAGGTATATCCTATATCTATCTCTATAGTCTATATTATTATTATGTATCAGGTAGTTTACTATACCCTAATTAAAGATGTATTACGGACCTATAAGTATATTTATATTTCACCTTCAATATTGTTTTCTTCAGTAATAATACAACTTTAAATTTTGTAGCAATACTTCAGGAGCATTTTGCTATTGTCATCGTATAAAAAAGGTCTATCACTCACTATTTTATAAAATGTAAAAGAAAAATACTTATAAGCATAATAATAAATGTAATAACAATAACCCATACAGGCATACATACATAATACATTTAATGTGAAACATGTTATACCAAGTACATACAATTATTTATAATATATGTATGACACGATTTGTAATGTATTCTATATTCGATTGTAAATTGTAAAACCGGCGTATTTATGTATGTTGTAGATATTTGAGGGAAGGAAAAAGGAAAAATAGAGTAGAACTTTCTATTTAAAACGACAACTTTAACTATATATTGTGTAAATTTAGATAAATAAATAATTATATAGTATTATCGTACGTAAAATCGTAAAATAGATAGAAATAAAGGTGAAAAAAAAGAAAAACTTTAGAATGTCATTTAAATATGTACATGTAATAAAAACTAAAAAGTTTGAAAATTTTGAAAATGAAATGAAAAGGAAGAAAAAAAATAGAAAAACGAAAGCAGTTGCAGATGCAAACGTGTTAATTTATTACTTATACTAAAAATAAAATAAAAATAAAAATTATTTAACAAAAATATCTTTGAAATGTATTGAATTGAAGAAAAAAAAAGAAAGAAAGAAAAATGAAAAACTCGAAAATATTAAATGTCAATATATTATTATACGAAAAAAATGACAGAATTTATGAAAACGATGAAAAGAAATAATGCAAAAATAAAGAACACACGCATTGTGTAAAAAACATCAAAAAAAAAAATTCCAGTGTTGAGTTTTTATATTTTTCATCACTTTTATTTGCATATTTTTCTTAAATTACGAAACAGGCACATGTAGAATGTAAAATGCTTCATATAGCACGAAAAAATGAACTTTCTCATGGAGAAAGTTCTTTGTCCGATAAAAATTTCGAGAGCCTTTAAGTGTATTATTTAAGCGAACATTACTTTTTTCCTTAAACATGGAAGCATGAGACTCCGTAAAAATAAAAGGCATAGTAGTTAATAATACATATTATAGTTAGTATAATACTAAAGTAAACGTGATAGTAGCATTGAATATTATCATAACATCATGATATTATAATTATACCAAGATGACTTTTTGAATAAATAAACAATAAACGATACATAGTAAAAGCATATTACAACATTTTTAAAAAATGTACCGAATCGTTTTCACTGTGGAACTCTATTGAGGGAAATCAAAAGGTGTGCTTGAAGTCTCACTTTTTGGGGTCCTTGGGCACTTCTACTTTCTAAAGCAACAATAGTATTAACGTAATCATATTCAATAGTTAAGCCCAAAATAGGTTCATCCGTCTCCTTTGCATTCTTATCCATTTGCACATCTAAAAATACTGCAGCTTTGTTTGCTTTCCGCCAAGGCACTAGTGATACATCATCATTGAAATTTGGTGTATCTGCAAAGTCATCAAAGTCCGAGGTTTCGTCCCGAGGAGGCAAAACCACTTCACTATCTGGTGGATCCAGTCGACAGTTTATAGTAAATGGTTCATTACGGATTGGCAGTACATGGATTTCCTTCATCATCTGAGAGGATGAACAAAGCAAGGATGCTGAGATGAGACTACTACTTTGGGGATCTGTGGAAGATTCGCCCATTCCCAATGTTAAACTAGTACTATCATCACGAGTTTGTCCTGGCACTTGAACTTGAATTTTGGAATCTTCCGGAGATTTATTATCCTGTATAGAGGAGAATTGACCCTGACCTTGACCGTCCCCATCTGATTTTGTGAGGGGAACCCACGCAAATGGTAGAAATTTAATGGACGTAGGAAATTGTGTTGGGTTGGACAGACGAAGGACAACTTTTGTCTTGTCACCTGGTTTGATTGGAGACGGAAGAGGAGCCATGAGACGAACTTGTGGGACATGATAGTAAGCATTCAGTTGAATTTTAAATTTAATGGAGACGGGTGAATATTCCGGTTTATGGATATTTCTTTCGCACACACGACAGCGAAGAGATCGCTTGACAAGGAGCTGCTTGTGAGTTGCCATCAAGGCAGACGATTCAACTGGCTCTGTTTCTATTTGACCGAACCGTTGAGAAAGAGTTGTCACTGAAATTTACAGGATAAAGAATAAAAAAGTTGAAGCATTAACACAAAAATAAGTTGACATATTATACAAGGAGGGATTTTGATTCCTGTGACTTTTTAAATCAAACATTTTAAGCTGGAAAAAAATGGCAAGAAAAAATGAGTCTACCTTTTGCAGCAACAAATTCAGATTCATAGAATTCATCTGGAATATCAGGAATTTCGTCCTCGGCCAAAGCTATAAAACATGAATAATGATATACTTCATAATATATCGTATAAAACTATAATTTGTAGCATCATACACACAAGGATATAGTTATTATTTAATACGATATATGCCACTCTATGCTGTTTTTAAAAACAATACTTACTTGGAGCAACAAAGTTTGGATTTGGCATTGCTTTTCCCATTTCCTCTGGATTCGCTGCTGGAAATCGTTTTGGCAATAAATGAGCCAAACCATGACGTCCCTAAAATTTATCATTATGCGTTGTTCATATCGTTATATAACACAGTTTTTTTATGAAATACCATCATCATCATCAGATAAATATCATATAATATTGTAGGTATTATTTTAGGTAGACTTACAGCAGCTAAAAATTTGCTCTTGTGTACAAATTTTCGTTCCTTGGCATTCTTTTCTCGTACACCAAGGGTACTAAAATACTCGCCAATTTCATTAATTTTAGAATTGAGTGGATTCTCAGGTTCTTGCCAAGGTCCTGAAGCACTAGCACAATATGGAATGCCAGCATCTCTTGAACTCCAGCGACAAAATCCACAAAGTAGGTAATAAAGTTTCTTGGGAACTAATTTCTCAGGATCGTCCTCTGATGGGACTTGAAGAGTCGTTGCACGAATCGACAATGTTTGCTTACAGCTCGGACAGTCATAGCACGTATTGCACCTGTTTATTTAAATGAAAGATAAAGATGGATATAAGATACATTGGTTATTTATGCTCAAATGTCAAACACGAAAAATTCATAAGGTAGAAATATATTACAGATTCAATATTTGGATTATTATATTCATCAGTCATCATGATATCATTAATAATTACTTGTTCTTTTTCTGCTTGGCTTCAGCGGAAGGCATATTTTCGGAACAACTTCCACAATAATGCGAGTCAACCTCATGTGACACACAATAAGGACATCGAAGACGAAGGCAATGGCGACAAAAATAAACATAGCAAATCGGCTTCAAGCTCCCACAACAGCAGACATATCGGACTGTGTCTAATTGGAATAAATGAGCCATGGTTTATCTTTTTACACATTTATATTTTGACAGAACACACTAGTTAAAACTTTTAAGTTTTTTTAGTGTGAACGGAGAAGTAAATGACCATTAGGTAGTCATTACATTAGCAAAATATAAACTTTACAAAAGACCAAAACGCCTAAGATTCACTCCACTCCACTATCTCTGCTATTATTTGTATGACTTTTGCAAACTTTTATTCAACTAGACCTTTTTTTGCAGTTTTTGCAGTTTGCAAAATTTTTTCTCAAAACTTTTGAGTTTTTAGCGGAGATTTATCTAAGTATACATAATTGGACAATGGTAAATGCACGGGAG
>JAQIVE010002123.1:0-21245 GCA_034698285.1 Sminthurinus bimaculatus | reverse complement strand
GTGGTCTTAGCTGACAACAGCGGTCATCAACACCACCGCAAAAGAGTCCAGCGAAAGTTTTAGTTTCGTCTAAACTCTAAACAAAAATTTTCATGCTTGACTTAAAAAATAAGGCGAAGCAAAGCAATGGGAAATTCCAAACTTCCAAACGTACTCTGGCTCCAAACAATCGGTTTTGCTTTTGCGATGTATATATGTATACAAGATACTATCAAAAAGATGGTTTCAGCCTGAACACTTTCGATGCAAGCAAGGAGCAGGACGAAAGGAGACATGAGCTGGATTATACATCAAATTTTTTCTGTTTTCCATTGTCTACACTTTGACTATTGTTTGCAGCATTTTACGGAAAGTTGAGCATTGGTTCAGAGTTTTAGCGGCGGCTTGTTTTCCAAGTCCGTCCAACGATGAGTTGTCCTGTATTATATATTGTATATGCGTATTAAGTATTACGTATTACTTGGATGAATACATATTTTTTAAGTAATATTACATGAGTATGTATATTTACAGACACTCTCATACATATACATGTATATCGTTAATATTATGGGTTTAAGCACTGTCTTTAGTCTCGGTCATTCCACTCAATTCATGACTTGAAACTTTGGTAGACGCAAAGTAAGTATAAAAAGTGTGAGTCCAAGTCCAAGTCAGCACGAAACAAAAACAAGGGAAAACTCCAGTACATAAATGGATGTATTTAGAATTATGTAGAGTGGAAGTGGAGTGTATAGTCAAGTGGCGTGGATTGGATTCGAGTGGAGAGTGGAGTGAAGTAGATTGGATTGGATACAAGATATCTATATAGAAAATAATAGGCAAGGGGAGAATGGGATGGAGAAAACACAAAGGTTTTGGAAAATGGAAAGGACTGTTTTTTTATTACGTAATATTGTACATAAGACATAAGTATACATAAATACACAGTGGAGAACTCTTAAGAGACTCTTACACACACACACTTACTTCAAGCTACAATATTAGTCTGCATATTATGTATAATATTATACTGTCTAGATTCTGCATGTTGTGTTACGATTTATATCATGTGGCATTTCCACGTTCTCTCCTCGTCCTTTCCGGTGCCGGTTTGATACAAGTGTAGATACACCTACACTCTTTTTTTATGTGTATCAACTAAATCACTATACGTAATACATTATACATACACTGTGTGTATCAAATCTAGTGAAGGAAGACAAGAAAAAAATTGCACACCTTTCCCCCTCTTATTTTATCCAAAACTAATGCTTAAATAGAGTAACAGAGAGGAGAATTCGTATAGATATAAAAATCATCATTATATTATTATATTTCTATCAAATATATGAAAAAAGAGTCTTTCACTCCCCCGTGAAAGGAAAAAAGTCAGGAAATTTGTTTTTTCATTTCCATAACATGTGTTGTCCAATGCACAATATACAAGTAGAATTATTTTTCTATACTGACTCTGTGATTTTCTCTTGTACTCCATTTGCACGTCAAATAAAAATTAAGGGGAGGGGGCAAGTCTGGCCGATGCACCGACCGTACATACATTTAGGCCTGCATATTTTTTGGAGACGTATGTATATATGTATGTATGTATGTAGGAGTTTTCCCTAAAAATATGGCAATTAGTTCCCTCAAAAATAATAAAAAATAACAAGAATAATAATAGTAAAATAATAACACCACACCAACAACAACAATAACAATCGTGTGTAACACATGATATGATATGATGTGATGTGATGGAGCGGTCACAAACCCCAAGACTAATCGTAAATACAAAAATGTAAGTACACAATAATATGCCAAAGTTGTAGCTTTTGTATAAAACTAAAATAAGGAACAATTTTCATCACTATGTCTAGGTTTTTCATACATACATATGTGTATGTACTTCCTCACGTGCAATAATATCCATTGCAATCTAATCCATCAGTCATTTTGTTTTGGGTTCTTAAAAAGTTTCCTTTTCAAACTCAATCCTTTGAACTCTCTTTGAAAGTTTGTGTGTGGTGTGTGATATGCCTGCATACTGTATACTGTACCGTGTGTAAGATATATATAATGTGCAATGGACGAGGACCGACCACTTGCATATTATTTGCAAGTCAATTCAGATTCAGACAGAATGAAGGCGAAAACGAACACGAAGAGTGAGGAGGGAAACGCTTTAGGAATTTGTTAAGAGCCTCATTTTCCACTTTGATACGTCTACTACTCCTTAATCCTTAATAAGTATGTACTTACATATATATAGTTTGCAAGTAGCAAAAGTAGTTACCACTGATATATAGTTGTTAGATGTCGATTCAGATTCAGAAGGCAGAAGGTGCAGGGAGACTAACTAGGCAAATATTGTATAGCACTTATTAGTTACTGATAATTGATAGTAGATATTATAATGTTAGTGTGGCAGTAGTCAAAGTCAATAGTTGGATAGTGGTTAGTTAGTGGTAGAGCAGCCATATATGTATTTCATATGCATAATATGGAGTTGCATTGATAAGATGCAAAATGCATGTGTGTGCGAATAGGAAAAAACTTTCAGCTTTCTAAAAGACCACACATCAAAATTTGCATTTTATTCATGAATTCTTTCACCCTCTCTTTATCTGTGGATATGGATATGTATGTATAAAAAATTACAAGTTTCACTAATTTTCCTCAGATACATATTCAATGCTTGGATTTTAAGAATGAAACGTTCAAAATTCCAGAGTAAGGCAAAAATAGCAAAGTTCATCCTGCAAGTTTCAGCAAAAAAGAGGAAATGGGAGAAAATTGGATCATACATGATCGTGAATATAATTAGGAATTAGGATTTAAAATGAGTCTTCTCGTTAGACTGAAATTATATGTTTTGTGTCATAAATATAAATTGAAGGAAAAAATTACAAGTTGAACGTTTCGTTGTGCATAAATTGTAAATAGTAAATCAAAAACTCGATGTGTATATTATCATGACATGATGAGAAGCGAGCAGTGCAAAATTAAAAAAGGGTTAAGTATCAGGGGTTACGTTACGCTGAAATGTGGGCAAATCCAGGTTTGAAGTTTAACCTCAGACCTCGAATTTTTTTACAGAATATGCATTTTATCTTTATTATCAGTAAATACATACAAAGTTTTGAATGGTATAATATACAGATTGTATACAGATGAAGGCGAGGAAAAGGAGCACGACAAGAATTCAACATGACAATAATAATGGAGCCCCGAGCTCCAATACGAAAGATACCATAATATTATAATCATATAATCATTATATTTTTATTACATCCATATCGAGGGAAAGATTTCTCCGTTAATACAATATAAAATATATGGATACATAATTAGCATACATATTATAATGATATTTAATATGCATACTTTTATGGATATCATCTTTACCAAAAATGCAGGTACAATGCAGGCACTACACACAGCATATTATACATTAATAGCATATTGTTGTAGTTTGTAAATTCTTTAGTGTTTGGTATTGGGTTGAGACAAGTTAAAAGTTGAATGTTAGAAATTTACAGATAGAATACACATACACATACATACACATTATATTGTATTATGATACGAGGCTCGTAAAAGGAAACGTGATATTTGAAATCCTGATACGACAACTTATGATTTGATTGAAAATTAGCCTTCATTAATACTTAAACTATAATATAATATACATATGTATGCTGCATCTATCTATCTGGTGGTTTTGAGAGATATCTACAAGTTGGCCTTAAGTAAGCCAAACCAAGTGGAGGAAAGAAAACGAGAGAAAGAATGTTGGTTTCACAAGTCAATCGCAATCACAACCAGACAACAACAACGTCAACAGACAACACGACCTGCAAAATTCCTAAAATGCGAAAAGGAATAAATGGCAAATTGTGGAAAAAAATGATTCGTGCAAATTTTCATTCATGATGATTGTCAAAAACCTTTTCAACAGTGCTCATTTTCTCTCCTGTTTTCTCAGCCGGACTGTGATAGCCTACCAAACTCGTTGTATCTTATTGTTACTTGTTGTGCTATACATATACACAATATATTATATGCAATTGATACTCGAGAATAAAGGAGATATTTCCCCATTTTCCTCATATAAGCAAAGTAATAAACACAGGCACACATTCTTCACCTTTGTATTATTTGCAAGGAATGTTTATGAGAAACTAAACCACACATCGTGTATCGTACATATGAAAATGCACTTGGACGCGAAATGCAGTCCCTCGTGGGTCATTTTTCATGTCCGTAAACATTTCCACGTGCAGAATATATCAAAATGGCAAAGATACTGTAGGTTACTACCATTATCAAAAAAATCAAGAAACAGCATCGATATTTGCAGTATGCACTTTTCTATATATAGCCCACAGTCGATTGTATTGATTTTCTATTCATTTTCTGCTTCTCTTACTCTTCTTGTTCTTCTCTGGTTCATTGTATAATTTGATAAAATTGCCAATGACGAAGAAGGTCAAGTCGTCATCGACTTTGAGAAAAATTGATACAAGAAATAAGCTGAAGACGATTCAGAGATACAATATGATACAAAATTTGCAGAGCAATTTACAAAAGAAATGCAAAGTAAAGAGCTTGTATGCATGCTAAACATATACCTATGTACGTTGACATCACACAGAGTACAAAGGGAAAAATAAACTACATACATGAAGGATTCTACAGAAAATAAAATGACAAGAATAAAAGGGCAGGAACGGAAATTGTTATCATTATGAGAGTATTACAATTTTTCATCCAACTAGAAAAAAGAATCAATTAATTTGATTAACTTTACAAACACAAAGGACATGAACATTTTTTTGGACGGCTGAACAAATATTTTTTCCTTTGGCAAAAAGAAAACACTCTCTGTTCCCTACCCACTTTTATGACGCGATAAGCAACTACCTAATTCCTAATTCCAAAAGTATAAAAGACAACACGATACAATGCATGTATGAGGTATGTATTTTTATGCATATTTTTAGTGAAAACATGCAGAGGTACATACATACATGCATTCAAGTCATCATTATTATAATTGCATTTTGTATTCAGTAGTTTTTTAATATATTTTCACCACCTTGTATGACGATGACATATTGTTATTATCATTCTCATATTTGTCATACGATATCTCAAAATTTTCATTGGGGAACTTCCTTTGTAGTTCAGCAACTCTGTGTATACATATATATGTGTATGTATAGAAAGAGGACGGAGAGCAAGACGGCGAGGAAAAATTCGTCTTTCGTCTTTTTGGCTCCTGTTTTCTATTTTGCTATTGTTGCACGCTCCACAATTCTTCACTGTCAGTGCCACCACCACCAACGCCGTTGTCGTCGCTGCATAGGTAATAGGTAGTTGACATTATCATCGTCGTACATTTTTCGCGTTTTCGTTGTCATTGCCATGCCATCGTCACTGAGACGGCTTGAAAGAAAGAAAACTTCGCCGTATACATACGTTCATACATGCTTGCATTCTATTTTCTATTGTTAGTCGCCGGTTTTTCACGGTCACCATTGATCTGGATCTGGAGTGAGAATATAAACATAGTAAAAGCTAAAGGAAAATATAGTGAAAATGTAGGGCTCCAACAACATCAACATCTGTGGGAATGCAAAAGTATTGTACACAGTGTATATATAGAAAACTGTCCGTCAATTTTCAAAGGGGCTTCACACGCATGTTATGCATACATGTAGAATTTGACTTTGAATATTTGTATTTATTTAGCGAGGAGCCTAATACATAAATAAATAAATAAACAAACATTAGGACGATAAACCTGCATATTAAGAGCTTACTACTAAATAAGAGTACGGTTTTAGACTCCCCTGTCTCCAAATTGGAAAACTGGGTCGCCACTTGTATTACTCTATTCCTTTGAATACTAAAGAATGAATAAAAATTTTCTCGGCAATTACCTTGGCTTTTCATCCCAACAATCGGCTATGCATACACTTATGTATGTCTGTAGCTATGCATCGGAATTCTTACACTGTCATCTACTAACTACCGAATTATGTATACTGTCTGTCTCCTCGGTGTATACTGTATACATATATAATAAACACAGAAAGCAGCAGCTCACTTAATCACAAACAATTGGAAAATAATAGAAAAAACACATAGTCAGTATAATATGTAAGCAAGTGCTGGACATACACGAATGCTCATCACACTTAACTTTGAATTATATTTCTAGTACAAGTGTGAAGTGCATATATTATGTATAATGTATATCCACGGAGATTAGACATAGACATCTTGTACTTGCATCTTGTACCGATGAAAAGATCTAGATAAAGCGTAATTTTTCATGATTGAACATGCAGTTGACTTCTTTGCGCGATAAAAACTATACAAAATATGTATGTATACATAGCAAAGGAGTAGGAAGACTTCATGTCTAAGAATTGTACAAATTGCTTGCATTCATTTTTTGTATCCAATCTTCTTGAGACTCTCAAGGTAGGCTTACTGTTGGTCTCAGGAAAAGAAAAATACGGCAATATTTTGTATTATAGTTAATTATGTCTGCAATTTGGTTTGCCTTGTATTGGATTGCGTCCGTAGTTCTTGTACGTAGCCCTCTTTTCTTGCTCTTCTCTTCCCATCCTCCATTCTACTCTTCCCTATATGTATGTACGTGTGTATTATGTACCTTTTGTGTATAGTTTTTGCGTACTCATAGCCCATAGTCATAATCTCTTCCCAAAGGGTTTTTTGCATTTATTTTATACATTCACATATACATGCATAAGCTTAATCTATATATGTATAATATTGCATTTTATATGCTCATGTACATATTATGCATTCACATTCACCACCGTGGCTTAGATTGAATTGGCCTGAGATTGAGATTGGAAAGGAATCAAAAAGAAGGAAAAGATGCGGCAGCCTTATGTTATATTCCCTCTCCGTCGTTCGTTCATTCTCATTATTATAATATATTACGAATCTAACCTTGAGACTGGGACGGGAGAAGGGTTGCTGTTGCAATAACTCTTCCTTTGGTTTTTTGTCTCACCTGAACTGTGCTGAGCTGAGATGAGATGAGAGAACTCACGATGACAATGAGGATGAAAATCTTGAGGTTCTTTTTTGTTTGACAAGTTCAGGCGAAGAGACCAAGACAAAAAGTCCAAGACGACGACGACGGAAGATGTTTTATCCTGTTTATTTTTCCCAAAGGCACGACTCACAATGACGATTGTGATTACATTATCAATATTATGGAGAAGATAAAGAGAGAAAGAGATAGATAGAAAGAGAGTGAATAAAATATGAAGAGCAAGCAGAAAATAAATATTACAGTGTTGACTGCATGTACAGATACATACCTACTAAGATCGTGTGTATTATTTGTGATTCTTTCATTATTTGATAATTTGTACATTTGACCGCAGGACGCTTGAACTTGAGACTTGTGAATCACAATATAAACATAATACAAACGTGGCATTGTAAATTACTTACACAGATATAATATTTTAATAACATTATTATAACAGCCACATTTTGGAATCAAAATCAATGACCAATTTGAAATTTATGTGAAGTTCACAGGAACATAATACAACTTTGGATGGATAGTGGTTAAAAGTAAAGATTGCACAAGCCACGTTGCAAGTTGTAAAATTCATTTGAAAAATGGCAGTCTAAATCCAAATGAAGGATAATCGTGGTGATAAATCAAAGCTTACCAATATAGTATTATACATACATTGAGCGTATACACAGAGGAAGGAAGAGAACTGTGTGAATTGTGATGATGAGGAGTTTACTCTCCGTTTTTTGATTCTGACCTCGATGCCTATTAGGAAGAAAAGAAGCAAAGCCTGCATATCTCATGTATGTATGTATACACGTAGTATACACATAATATAATAACTCATAAACCACAATTCATTGTATATTGTATCATTTTATTCTCTTGTGTATTATGCAGGGTACAAAAGAAATTATCTCTGAAAAAAAGATCGTCAAAAAGCTCGATACATGCATACATAAGTCTGCAGCTACACTTTTATTCTCTGTGCAATGGAGTAGGAAGTCACTCGACTTCCTCCTTTGAATATTGAACATTGAATACACTTTTTACCTTTTCAACACGGTATGGACAAAAACTGTGTACTGTACACACATACCTACAAACAAACAAAACCCTTGTTTTGAGAGGGTTCTGACAAGCAAAATTTCATCGTTTTTTCATGCATATGATGACGTCCCCTTTTACAAGCTAATGATGATGATGATGGTAATAATAACAATTACAATACTAATATGATGATACAAGTAATTTTGGATAGGCATTAATTTAGGTCTCGAGGACCACTTTGTGTGTTTGTGTCCAAAGTGAATAAAATGGCAGTACATGAATTCATGCATTGGATTTGTTTAAGCGAGTAACGGCAGGAATGCTCACAAACTGTATTTTAATTCCATGTATATACATGCACAGTAGAAATATGCATTCCCTTATTCTCATTCTTGAGAACATGCAAATTACTCGTCATTTTCCATGTCCAGGAATAAAAACACAATGCTTTGCGCTTTCATTTTCATGTAACATGTTTATGTATGTACAATGTACACACATATTTTGTCAATGTATTGTGATTGTGGCTGTCGTGCGTCTCGTGTGTGATGTGAATGTGAGTCAAATGTATCCATAATTTCCCGTCTGCTCCTTTCGTCCTCCTTCCTGGACAAAAAAGTTGTAAATGGAAGTAATATCAATAATGTCAATATTAGAATAAGTACTATGGAGTCTACCTACCCGCCTCCTCTTTCCCTCTCTCCGGCTTCTCCGTCTTATACATACATACACATTACCCATGAATGTAAATGTAAATGCCGTGCCATGTGGACAAAAGAGTTGTGTGTTTTGAGAATGTATGAGCAAATGAGCTACATGCTAGGCGTCACGTCACGTCCCTTGTTTTCTTCACACGTGAAAAGTACATACATACATATAATGTTGTACGTGGTTCTTCAGCGGTGGCCAAATATAAAGTGAAACTTGTACATATCACTCAAGCCATCGGGTTTTGGTTCGGTCGTATTTAATCCGTGTTTTGAAAGACAAGATTGATAAGAGGAGGACAATTGATCGTGTGTGGACATTGGAATTGGAAGGAAGCAGGCTTTCACTCTCTTCTCTGTGGTATACATACATACTTGTGGTATATATTAAGGTGCTATTAACAATTGATGCTTTCCTTTCCGTTTCCCTTTCCCTCCCTTTGGAAATGTCGTCTGCTCTTCCAGGAGTATACATGTATATATATATATACCTGGGCTGGATAAATGAAAAAAAAAATTCCAGACATTCTTCAATGTATATGTATATAGTGTACTGCTACTTCTTATCCGTCGACCTCCTTCAGTTTTCTCCAATTTTTTTGGGGATAATTCCCACTTTTTTATCGTACTTGTGGGTGGATTTGAGACTGAAATTAGGGCAGTCTGCTACAATAAAACGTCCAGGTCTCAATGCAATATGTGTACCACACAAAAGCTGTCGTGTATGAATGAAATGTGTGTACATACATGGTAAGAAGAAAAGGAATAAGATGGAAGAGCCCAGTCAAAGAATGGGAGTATCAATATCAATATTTACACACACTTGTCTCAGCGAGTGTTCAAGTGAGCAATTTGTAAAAGTACGCATAAGGACAACCGCTGAGTCCACAGGCTAGACTACTGTATACTTTGTGTGCACTGTGCACACACGCATTTGATTCTGCAGCAGCAACATTTCTGTGCACATATGTGTATGTAAATGTATTATGTTTGTACATAAGTTATGGAATGGTATGGCATGGGGCTGTCACTCACTTTTCATTCGTCCCATACATATGTACAATAGTCCAAGGTAAGGTAAAAAAATTTGTGACCGCTGACTTTTGTCAACTTGGACTTGGATTTGGATTGGGAGCTGGGACTGGGAGTGCTGTGAACAGCTTGAGTTTGTAGTATTATTTGAGAAAAAACAGGGGCACTTTCTAAACTAGATGATTGATGCATATCATTTCCATTTCCAATATAGTGTATCATACTGTATGTATAAAGCATGTATGCACACATACAAGGTCGTCAAAGAAAAGTGTCCTACAGTGATTTAATTTAATCTAGTTTTATGTAATTTTTTACAAATTTAATTTATGTATCCTAGTGCACTGTACTAATAAGCCAGCAGGACATTTTAAATATCGACTATCGACATTTGTAATTTATTGTTTTCCCAAGCTTGGCAAATTAAAATTAGCATTGGCCATAATATTCGGTAATAAAATTTGGAATCCATGCATAGATCCTTTTATGATATATGTACATGCATAATATACATATACATGTTTGAGCATTGAAGCATTGATTGAGCCAACCTCATTTAACAATATTAGGTGAAAATGGGAAGCATTCACGCTTCAAGGGATATTGTAACTATGATGTGTATGTATTTCACTTAAATCTTTGTCTTTTTGCCACTGCCTTTGTTTGAAGCCGGAACATTACATTTTTATTATTGCACATTGGCACAGTACATATGAAAGATTTTTATACGTGCATAACGCTATTTCGGACGTTTATACACATAAAACAAGCTCTATCAAAAGGTAAAAGGAAGTTGCCATAAATCTTTTCGCTTACTGTATAGAATACTGTTAACTGAAACCAACTTAAAAAGTTAGTCAGTTACATACATACTTAGCTGTGCTGTGCGATACACCTCCTGTCACTCATTCATTGACTTGAGCCGCATGAATGTGTATAATAAAGCCTGTCATTTGTCTTGTGTATACACTGTATATAAAAGCTCCATAAATGACATGAGCTCAAACCAAAGTTTAGCGGGATGATGATGATGACTTGATGACAAAGAAATTATTATTATTAACGGCTACCTAGACTTATCGTTTTAGTCTATGGACACATTAATTTGTCGTTTGCACAGAACACATGGAAAATGTTTAAAAATCCCCTTTGATCGACTAAATGAGGGAATGAATGAACGCGAATGAATGAAACTGAATGGCTTTTTAGAGATGCGTAGTGCATAACATAAAACATAAAGCAGCCTATAATCTGCCGCCTGTGCAATATTCAGCAGTGTCTGTCACTGCTGAAAACTTGAGTTCATGATGGTTGAAAGGTCTGTTATTGTAAGTGTATGTAAAGGATTTACTCTCCACTGCATTTTATGTAGGCTACTTCATCATACTATATTATGTGTATGAACGCATTGTACAATATGTATTTGTTCAGTAGAGTTTAGAGTTTTGCTAATAAAGAGTGCAGTCTAACACAAAGGAAATGAAAAAATTGTGGCAAAGTACCTATTTGCATTATTTTATGCACTATCCAAGCCAAAACTGTGGAATGTCAGAATGCTTCATATTAAATCAACGTTTTTCTGACTCTGAACAAAGCAGCAACCTTTGCTATTTATTGGCAGCCAACTAAAAATTTAATGACAATAATATTTATAATCATAAATATCTTATAAGCACACGATCATAGAGAGAAAACGAATAAATGAATGAATGTGTTTGTACAGAATGCAGAAATGTATTGCCATTTAGCATTTACATCACATACACACACACACTCATTTTGTGTTTGTTGAACAAGATCATTAAATTATGATTAAATTATATTATGCTCCATAAATTTCTCTCTCACTTTACACCTTTGCAAGGTAGGAAAAACCAGAATCTCCGCTCATCAATATGCACAAATCACAAACGACAAAGACGACAGAATGCAGTCAGGGTGATGTACAAAATTCTTTCTTGGAATTTAGTAGAAGCAATTATTGAGAATTGGGAGAGGACATTAGAAATTTTTTCAATAATACTCATAGCTATGCACATTGACTTTTAGCCCTTTTGCCAATTCATCAAGCATGATTTGTACAGAAAATACATGGAAAATTATAAAAAGATATGATGCCAAAGAAAAATTTGGGTTATGTTTGCAAGCTGATGAATTAAATTCTAAGGATAAATATTGTATGTACAATAAACACATACAAGGGCGTTTAAGTGGACTATTTTTTAGTTTCTTTCATTTTTTCCAATCAAATTATATACACAACACAACATGGACAACGACAACAATAATCATGGCCCATATTTTTCTATTATTATTCTAGAAGAAGAGTGACAAAAGGGTGTCAGTATGAGTCCGATATATGTATATCTATAGTACTAAGTCAACAAATTTATCTTTATATGTTTGTGTGTTTGTATAATATCATAATATTTAATGAAATGTACACATGGCACTATAAAGGACAGAGCTAGGAGGTAAACGAGCAAATTGTGATGCAATGGATTGTATTTTAATGAAAGGGCCTTTAAGAACCTGTGACATGTGAGAAGAAGAGGCACAAGGTGAACTTACAAGTCCTGCTGATACAGTTACATATGTCCCTTGCATTTTTTGGTAATAAAGAATCAATGGATGCATCATCGCATCATCAATAATGTCACCTTCAAATTCTTTCTCGCAATTTCTTTTTCTTTGTAGAAAGAAGAAAAATGAGGATAACGCTGTTTATCCAACACATTCTTAGCATTTCGTAATATATGTAACATGTATAGTGTATCAATCAATTGATTTGCTCATTGGAAATCATGCCCAAGGTTTATGTATCAAGTCTTCTAGTTTTTATCTCATATTTTTCTTCTCGCTCTCCTTAGCCTTCTTTTAGGTGATGACACTCGGGAGTAAAATAATAAATAGGAGAGCTTTGTTATGACATGGAGAAGAAAAAAATGAGGTTATGGCATGGTGTTGTAAACCTAAATGATACAAAACTAGCTCGGGCTGCACAATATTATTTTTATTGGACCATTTGAATTTTCAACGGTATTGTGTATGCATGTATGTGTTTGTGCACATGCATAAATGAGCAACTATACGTAACACACATAAACATAACAGAGGTGGCATATACATATATGTTACAATAGGAGACAGAATATTGTCATTTCTCATCACAAAGTTCCTTCCGGGACAAACAAACCAGCGACCGACAAGCAAATGTATTTTCTTTGTTCATGTAAATGTGTGTGCAAAAGGCAGAAAAGAAACTGTCACTACCCACATAAAAAATGGTCTCGTCTCTTTGATGAAGTTAATCGAGCACTTAACTTAATGGCACTGCGCATCTTTGTAATTTGCTTGATGATGACTTTTTGTGTGGAGGAAGGATGTGTAATAATATGTACAATGTACATGTTTGTTGTGTGTGCTACACATTGTTTTCTGGTCCAATTCCACTAGACAAACGTAGCAATATGTAATAATAACAATAATATGTGTTTTAGCTTTTTCGTAAATACTATTTGTACAACTACATTATGTACATACTCCGTCATTATGCAAATTAGAGTTACATGATGTATTTACGTGTATGTATTATGTATAGCACAGGTTTGCCGAATAAAGAGTTCACATTTCAGTAGTTGCTTTCTTCGTTGCAAAATGCAAAATGTAGAATCTGCCGTGTCAAGGAGTGGGAAAGAGGGAGATACATAGATTAAAATATTAAAAATTAAAACTAAAAAGAATAAGGAGTAGTCTCATTGAAACTCAGGTCTGTTTCTGATTTATATAATTTTGAAAGGGCAGTAATGAAGACTGAAATTGAATTTTGACGGATTTATGTTGAGAAAAAAATGGTTCTGCATTATTGTGTGGGAAACTTTGTGGAAGAGTCGTTGATCTTTCTAGAGAAATAATAAAATTTTAATTTTCTTTACTTTGCAGACACTTAACTAAATAACTTTCATCATGTTCAAATACACTTTCCTCATGGGCCTTTTGGTTTTGGTGTGTGCTGCCATGACCACCGCTGAAGACCCCAAATCAGAGCCTGAGTCTGAGCCAGAATCAGAACCTAACGCTAAAGACGAAGGTAATATTAATTAGACATTTATGTATATTTATATGAGTAAAAATATTTATGTAACTGCGAAGACATTCAAAAATATCCTATTATTTTTTAAATTAACAGACTCCAAGCACTCAGGATCATCGGCAGCCGGAAAGCAAGTTAAAGGTACTTTTACTGAAAAAATGATACAAAAATTCACAAACTGATTAGAGAATTTTAGAACAAATTGTACAAACTGTTGTCTATTTTTAGTGTGGGATGATTAAACAAATATGTTTCTAATTTTTTTACAGGCGCTTCAGATAGAAATCCAGCTTCAGCACCTTGGGTAAAGACGGCATATTTAAAACGCATTTGTTTTACATTCTTGATGTTTGCGTAGATAATGAAAAAGTTCGAACGCGAACAATTCACTGATAAAACGTTTCTTTCTATCTTTCCTTTTAGGCCTTCTCCGTGCCGGTCATTGTGACTTTCGTCGCCGTTGCAAAATTCATCTTATAAAAAAGCCATTAACCAAATAAAGTTATTATTATTATTACATTCTACTACTGTTGACTTACGTTATGGTACACATAAAACTTATTAACGATACTATAGGTACAACATATCTCTTATTGTCTTTGATAAAAATTCCATTGTGTAACTTTATGAAGTAGTTTGTAATATAAATAAATACCAAACAAAACAAACAACATCTATATATTATAAAAAAAACATGTACAACAACATCTCACCTTGAGTGTGAAGTCATCAATTACTTACACAGTATGATATGACAGTTAAAAATAGTAATGATGATAATGATCAGTTATTATCATCATTGCTTTTTATCTTTATAGTAGTCATTATGTTATCCTGGTAATGTATTATTATTATAAAGAAGATTCAATAATATCCTATTTTTGCATAATATAATTTTTTGAATAAAAAGCTCCAAGAACAACAAAAGAAAAACAAACATATAAGAACAAAATATAAATGTTACTATTATTATTATTATGACTATTATTTGATCCTAAACTTATTATATTTTCTACCCGTTTTTTAGCTTGTTCAACGAAACAAAAAAAAGTTTCAATTTATTTATCATAATAATGTACTATTGTATCAAATATGTGTGTAATAAAGAAATAAAGGGAGAAATCAACTTTTATAGAGTAAAACGTCTCATGAAGTACATTGCTATTATTACTAAAAAAATACAACATATTTACCTAAAATACATGCAAAATACTAACACATTTATAGAGTTACATAGCCTTATCTAACCCGAACGCACTTGGATTTTTCATCTTGCTCAATGCTAAATTCTCAAGTCCTTCCTACACAAATATTGCCAATCGATTGAATAAAATCATTATGAATATTTAATTCGTCTTATTTGGCTATTTCATCAATCGCCAGGTCGTATCAGAAATCAGAGGTAATAAAATTTAATTGACATAATATACATACACATTTAAAAATAAATTTTCACAATTACGCAGTCATTTTCACTGCTCAAAAAAAGGGAAAAACCAAAAGTCAGTGTAAACATAAAAATAAGACATATAAACAAAGGCGTCCTTTTCCAGTGACTTAAGTAAACGTAATAAAAAAATATGTTGTACTATTTACCTTTTACTTTTATGCAACAATTGAATCGCTGATATGAAGAAGCACGTAACTCGGCGTTGAAATTTCGTATAGTTAGCATTAAGTTTTGGCGATTCAATTAGGAAACGGATGAAAAAATGCAGCAATTGAAGCAAGTTACGATAATTTATCACGGATTTTATATTTGAACGAATCTCAGTTTGATTTATTCATCAGAGTAGTGTTACCAACTACTATCACACGTTGTACAACTAAATGTATTTTTGTATAATATTTATATCATATTTTTTAGTACTTTTTGACATTGTAACTTGTATAACTGGTATATTTTTAAAGTTGTTCATTTTTCTTTGTTTTCCTCTCTTCCTTTTTTTTCTTAGTTTTTAGTTTAGTTTTTCATTATTGAAAAAACGAAACATAATCAACAACAAGAACAGAACAGTACAATAATATGCATTTATGTAATCTTTTCTTAGCTTCGTAATAACAAACATTTCTGAACAGGACAACAGTTAAAACTTGTAAATGGTGTACATTATATAATATGTACGAAACAATGGGAAATGGGGATGGTAAATGGTATTGTAGGATGACGAGCCAAGTTTTGCATGGATATCCAGTATCCATCAAACACAAGAAACGAGTTCATAATTTAGCCACATGCAAATTACAAATTGCACTAATTACATTGTTTTTTTTCTTTATCTTCAAGGTACTTGACAATTTAGTAAGGGGTTTATGGTATACATAATGATAATTGTAGTATACGTTAGTTAATGTACAGGGTACATGATAGACATAATTGACATAAGTAACAGGAGCAGAAGTTTATAACTTAGTTTGACTAGACAATGTATTACAATGCAATTATGACGTATATAATACATAACTGATAACTCCTTTGCTTCCTATTTCTTCAGGGATAAAAGATGGGAAGAATAATATATATCCAATATTTTATACATGCTTGAGATGAGTGTATTATGTAGAATGTAGAAGTATAAATAAGAATATAGTTGGACAAGAATTGGACAACTATTTTTTGTAGTTTGTTCTTTTCTCTAAGTTTGTTCAAGATTACAAAGTAGGCTATAGGTATTTTCATATTATCATGAAACTTAACTATGAACGTATTTTATCTGTCCTTACTATTATAGTTTTTCACCAGTAAACAATAACATTTTTGACACACTACTTTTTACTTTTTACAGTTGTATATATATATAACTTTTTTTGTAGAACACAAAAGGAACGATGTACTCTGATTACAGTTTTTGATGATGGAATATTTTTTTTATTTTCCTGCAAAGTATTTTGTTAATTTTTTCAAAATTTCCATCTTTGTCGTTATAATATATCATTTTCGTCCTGTGGTTTCATCCTCTAAAGGTGAAAGGTTGCTCACATTTTATTGTCATTTAAACTAGAGATTTGAACTAGAGTACACATCAACTAGAATATACATCATGTTTCTTGGTTTTTTCATTGGTTCATATTATAATTTTCTTTAATAATTCATATTAATTAATTAACATGAATAATTTTATTTTCCTTTTACTTATTTAATTTGCTAAAAAAGTTGTGTATAACGCAGCACTTTTTATACTAAAAAAGTCTTTGAGTCTACTTTCTTGTGCTGGAGAAATAACGAGAGAGAGAGAAAAATCTCTTTATTATTGTATGTATGTACTCTATAACTAGGTAAATACAATATTTATGTATATTATAACTAAATTGAGTAAATAACAACTAATACAAATATGTACAACTTGACGATTAAATGAGAAATCCCTGTATTTTGCTCATGGCAACCAAACTATGTAGTCATTCGGAATGATTCAGAAGTGTTCTACGTTCTACATTTTTATCAGTAGACATGTCGTGTAGAAAATCCTGATCTCTAGAATGAAACGTTCAGTTACCATGGTATTGCTATCGAAGTTATACTTTATAATGTATCTTTTGTAGTGGAGCTAATTTAAAAAACTCGCTACAAAAAATTAATTAAACACTCGTTTCCATGCAACCATACAGACGCTACTTATATAATATATACACCATCAGGATCAACCAGTATGACATTATGACATATTTGTAAAATGGTAATTATATGTTGGATTAATTAATTACATGGTTGATTTGCATTAACCTAATTATTATTGAACTGATTTCCATTTCCCTGAAATTACCTACCACTGACAAATATCCAATAAAATCCTCCTGAAGAGAGAATTCCTCCTCATGCAGTTTTAATTTTTTTTTAAATGCTACAGTTAAGTGCTGTTTACTTTTTTAGTACAAACAGTTACATAGGTAGAGGTATACATTCGAGAGATAGTTAAATAGCAAGGAGGAAGGAAGTTCAATCTTGTTATATAAAATGTAATTTAAGCAAAAAAAGAGGATTCTTGTTCTTTCTTTGATGAGAATACTCTATTACATATTATGTATAGGATTGATACAACGATAAGGTGTGTAGTAACTTTTTTTAAATAATTTAACTTATTTAACACAGATTGTATAGATAATAGATGTATATAGAGTAGAGTACTTACAAGGGGTATGAGAGAGGCATATAGGTTAAAGCCGCCGTTTACTAATTTACTGGAGACTTAAGGGACGCAAAATGTTTATTTCTTACGAAGAATTACATTCCTGGATTTTAAGGTACATCCACACACAGCTATACAGACAATAAAACGTTAAATACCACTTTCACAGTTCAATAGCACATTGGGACATAAATTTTATTTCATAACTTACGAGTCGCAAGTATGTACAATGTACAATGCTACATAC
Organism: Sminthurinus bimaculatus; assembly: GCA_034698285.1. Lineage (NCBI taxonomy): Eukaryota > Metazoa > Arthropoda > Collembola > Symphypleona > Katiannidae > Sminthurinus > Sminthurinus bimaculatus. Next base: position 2,932 of record JAQIVE010002123.1, on the reverse strand, counting down.
TATTCAATTCTATTGGTAAGTAAATCGTTTAACAGAATTTTAGTTGACTGCAAACCTGCTACAGACGACTTTTGCAACGGATATTTTAACAACGTATCTAATAGTAACAGTATTACTTATGTATTATGGCGTAGGTAATGCACATCATACAACTTTTTCATATTCGAATATTCAAGGTAAAAACATACATTACGTATTAAGTACTTATTTCTTAACAAAGTACTTACATAATACGTATTTTGTATTTTAAATGTTAGCGTTCTAGCACCATACTTATACTTAAATATACAATATATGTACATGATACAGCCAACAATAACTTACCTAAAATGTAGATTGTAGACGATTAATCAGTAACAATAGAAATCTGGAATCTGGACTTCTTAAAATGAATATTATACTCGACACTTCACATTTTGTAGTTAATTTGTAGTAACTAGTAACTAGTTGAGAAAACAAAACCATGCTGTATATTGTATTTAACATCACTGATCACTGATATTGCGTTTATGATAACATCTGATAACTGACAATGAACCGTTCTGCAGGAAAACAAAGTTAACGACATAGTTTACTTAAGTAAGTAATGAATGAAAATTTTATTGTATGTAATTAATATATTGGAGTATCAGAGGTTGGACTAAGTATTTACATAATGAGTTGAGAGAAAAAGATTTACATTAATCATTAATTGAAACTTTCAATTTGAAAGATATAATAAGTAGGTATTTATGTAATTAAGTAATTAAGTGTAATAATATAATAAAATGTAGTTGAAAGTTACTCACCAAAGACTTTTCTCTTCTAACGATTTTTAATATAAGTATTTAATGTAGTTAATGATAACTTAAATATACCATCTTAACCATCTTTGTCACCAAAATAACGTAATCACATGGCATGATGACAATATTATTATTTTAACAACAACGTTGTACGCTTTGTACACCTATTTTGTATTTAATGATGACTAGTAGTGACTAGTAAACTTTATTGGATTCACTTTTATTTATCTATACTTATTGTAAGAGCTTAAGTAAGTAATGTAATATTATGACTTTTAACTTTTATAACCACTGCTAAACCGTGATAGAATAATAGACATTTTAAATAATGCATTACCTCACACCTCACTCTCCGTTCTTTACTTGATATTACGCATGTTTCCGCTGTTTTTACTTTATTTTTATGCTAAAAACACCAGACAATGAGTTAAAGACTTCTTTAACTCAATGTCTGATGAAAAAACTGTTGAAAAACGAAGAGTTAGTAGTTAGTAAAGATTAAATAATATGTATGCATAATGTACATACATAATAAACTTACATGCTCACTAGACATTGGCGTTTTCTTTTTAGTTAATTATTGTTAGTGTTTTTATAATACTATAAGATATCTTATGATCTATTGTAATATAATGTATAACATTGTGTATTATAATATAAATTTATTTATTAAAGGATTTGATAAAAAACAATTCATAAATGTCAAGTCCCTGGTTAGAACTTGCTTATCATTATTATTTTATACATAATTTATTTAGTAGTAGTACGATGAACAACTTGATTTCGGCTTGATTTCCGAGAGCATCTTCATTTTCTCAGGTTTCTCTGACACTGCCGACTGTTTACAACCATTTTGTATTTTGTATGTATGTACTTATTATATATTATTTATAATAATATCATATAGTAAATATGTAGTAAAATGTAATATTTTCATTAACGAGAAAATCTCAGTTAAAGTTTCTCAAAGAGAAAAGGAAGAGAATGTCTAAGTATATATTGTAGATTCATTATTTTGTCCTCTCTGCTCCTAGATCTCTAGATTCTAGATAAATACATTTATGTATGTGTGTATGATGATTCTATTTAAACATACTTTATTAGATAATTCTTCTTTTTGTTCTCTGCTGAAAAAATGGACGTTTTATATAACAATGTACATGTTTAATGTTCAAGAAATGTTTAGATTTTAGATGTCACAAGATTTTAACTACAGTATTTTTGGGCGTTGATAATTAAGAATGCAATATACGAATACTAGATATCCAATATTTATCTATAGTACACATTACGTACTACTGATATAAGAATTTAGCAGTATAATGTTAACGACGATCTTTCAATAATAAGATAAGTTGTCAGACGAGAGAGTTTTTAGAGTTTTAATTATGACGTTAAAGATAGACATACTAAGCTATTTCCAATATTTTACTTGAGTTCTTATATATATATCATACTTATTTATGCTAATTAAGTTATTCATTATTCATGTATTAGAATATTACACAGTTTTATGTTTTGAAATTTAAAGACCGATAGGTTTTTTCACTTCACAAAGACCCGAAAGTTTCCCGGAATCTATCCCGCTCCCAATGATTTTATGCTTTTCTTTTGACATATTTTATGTGTCTTGAAATCCGACATATTGTTCATTATTTTCACTCCACAGTCTGGAATTCTCAAACGTTAACATTATTACATAATATTATTATGTAGATAAGGACAGCGTTTTACTTTCTATTCTAACTTTTACTATAGAGAACTAAAGGATATTATTATACAACAAAGTTATATATTTTAACATTTTAATTAACATTGTCTTTCAATCTTCTATACTTATTTTGTTTTTTATGACCTATTTTATGTATAATGTATGTATATAGAGTATCGGCAGAACATGTAAAAGATTGTATAATTAACAGTAATGGTAATGTACTTAAATATCATGTAAATTGTAAATGGCAGACTTAATTATTGTTACGCAAGGCCACAGTATAAATTCCATTTTATACGTTGGGCAGCATGCGTATTTACATTTTTGCATTCCTTTTCTCGTCAGTAATATTTAACTTACTAAAATAAATATTAATATACAACTTTTGCTTTACGTGATGAATTGTGTAGAGATTTTTTGCGTATTTCATATT
>JAQIVE010002122.1:0-21249 GCA_034698285.1 Sminthurinus bimaculatus | reverse complement strand
AAATTTTGGAATGGGAATGGTAATATTCCATTCCAAAAAATGGAATAGGGAATGCATTCCACCAATTTCCATCTCTGATTGTAACTGTAGAACGGTAATTTATGTTACATGCATGTATATGTATTTGTATGTACGTATACTTCTCAAATATTCTATTCCTTTCTCCTTTCATATCCCGTCGTTTCAAAAGTTATGCAAATATTATTACAACTTCCATTCCATGATCCAACAGAGAAATATTTCCTTTAGAATGTAAAATTTGAACAAAAGATAAAAAATTATGTCGTAGTTAATACGAGAAGCCACAGCTCATTTCAATCTTTTTTGGCGGTAGAGAACAATAGTCTTTAATTGTTATTGTTGTTGAGATAATTAGTTAGATTATTTAATAATAGAAAATGAACGTGTGATGAAAGTGTATTGGTTGGTACTATGTATTACGTGGCAGACAAAAGACGCTAAAAATGCATCATGAATTTTCCTTTGAAGATACCTATACTGTATTTATATCGTCATCTACCAGTAATCAGTATAGATTCAATGATCTACAATATAATAATACAATAATATGTATTATGCAGTACAAACAGTTATACTAGTCAGGCAGTACAAAGAAGTGCGTATTCATATCATATCATGTCGCGTAATATAATGAAGGTTTAATATAAAACCGGTGTGTATTTTTACACCATTGGAATTCCTTGTCTACTAGTATAATGTGTGTATTTTAATAAGGTTTTTTCTATTCATCTCTTGATCCTTCGCTACATAACTACATACACGTTTACATGTGTATAATGTTTACAAGTTAAGATATGCCGAGTCCTGTTTTTTGTCGTCACTTCCCTTTTCAAAGTTGCTCGTACTCGGATACCTACTGTCTATATATTCTTTGATTCCTTTTCCCTTTCATCATCATCTATCATCATGATCGTCATACATATTGATATTTGGGTTGATTCATGATTCTCAATTCTTTACGAGAACTTATCACACGGAGTATATAAATGTAATCAATCATTTGAGAGCTGTTATGTAGTTTTTCAAACGTATTTGTATTATACCTGCAGCAACGACTGTTCGATGCTCAGTGTTCAATTTCCTTTAGATTCTCTTTTTTCCAATAAATAATCAGTGTGGCAGGTTCCAATTTGACGTGACATTTTAAACCGTATGTATGTATTTGTAGGTATATTATGTTTTTAGCATCCGTGAATCTGTATTCATAAAAGAAAATACAATGCATATGTATGCATAATACTATCAGTTAATTTCTTCGCCATGTACTTCGTTTCCTCGTTTCTCCACCCGTTTGTGAGTGGTGACATTTCAAAAGCAGTTTACAGTGTGAAAAAAAGAAAAAAAAACGGCTTCTTCAGTATGTGCTCTATTTTTTCTCGATTGTCACTGTTACGTTTTCCTTTCGTAAAACCCTTGTTGAATTTTGTAACACAGACTTGACAATACATTACAATATATTATGTGATACACGTACAATGCAGCTGAAAGTAGTGGAATTCGATGCAAGTGGTATTGGTATTACGTATATGCGTTTATTTCCGTAGATGAAGACGAGCTAGTGACAAGTGGTTTCTCTCTCTCCCTCCCTTTTGTGCGCCGTATGTTGTTATATAAAGTACAGAATATGTTCATTCACATTCACACAGACTCGCTCATTGGTGATTATCCTGGGTAATAAAAATGTCAGCCGGGGATAAAAACACATGGATGCGTGGTCAACGTGGACGGTTTTGGGTCTTCTTTTGTGCTCAGAGAAACGTGAAAATAAAGAGAAATAACCGCAAGACACAATGCAAAGAAGAAACATCGAAAACTAAAACCAAAAAGAGATGGAGAAGAAAATATGGAGTACAAGAGTCTAGATATTCATATATACCTACGTACATATATATGATATGTTCTTCAGGTCTTGGCTATTTATGTTGTTCATTTGTCTTCAGATGTGTCTCAGTGACGTCGATGATCATTTGTTTTCTTTCCCTCTAACTTTATTTCTTTCAACATCGAGTCAAACTGATGAATGAGCATAGTATTAGATAACTTCAGCTCACATTATGATCCGTACCTTAATTTTTGGAGTTTGATTTTATAAGTAGAAATAGAAACAACCCACTTGCAACTAGAAAGAATTAGACATATTAATATTATGCATGTCGAAGGAAGAGTATTGAGTCGTTGGTAAAGGTTTTTTGGTCTAGAGTGAGAATCGGGAGGGAAAAGAAAACATGTAGTATCGACGAGCTAGGAGGACATTGAGTTCTATAATATTTACTTTTAATGCAACTACCAACTAACTACCTGTAGTGTATGCACTTTACTCGTAAGTACAAACAGCAGGTGTAGCAAAGACATAGTGCCACCGTTACTGTTATAGTTATAGCCTTATGTGTACAAAGTGTGTGGAACTGATACTGATGTTAAGTAGTTGTGGAAGTGATGTGTGGGAAAAGTGGAGAGCCTTCTTTATCACACAACGTATCATGAGGAACTCACAGTTAGAACAGAATTATAATAATGATAACGACAACGATAATAATAATAGCGATACGTTTGATTTGGGATTTGGACAACAAAAGGCGAGCAAGACGAATCATTCATTCGTTCTTGAAAGAATGTCGTTTCTCATTTATTTACGTCTATCTTTTGTCTTCTGGGTACCGGCAGTAGATTAAGTATGCTTGTGGTGAAATCGATCTGGCTTGATTTTGATTCTTGACTCCTGTCCCGATACAATGTACAGTTGCCAGTTGAATTACCTGTATCTGTACTTGTATCTTTTTCTCTCTCCATGTATGGCATAGCGTTAACGACGATGTCAAGTACAGTGTAGCTTGACAGATCTGAGGAACTGACAGTTGATGGACAGTTAGTTAGTCAAGGAGCGAAGGAAATGGTATTGTAAAATAAATTTTGATCCCGAAATTCCATCAATGATCATGATCATCTATTGTATTTACTTGCTGGCTAGCATGCAGACACATACAAGTCTGGAGTAAAAACTTATGCCACGGAATGCCAATGCCAAGCATCTCGAAGGAAAATATATAGAGTAAAAAAACGAAGGAGCTGCTCGAGGCATTTCGAGCAATTAGATAAAGATAATATGCATTCACATTTCACATCCTCTCTGGACTGGGCTCCTTATGTACAATCCCTATTATATGTTTACACACTACAAGCTGTAGGCTGTGCTATAAATATTGAGTGCATAATGTACCCATGTATGAATGTGTGTACTGCATTTTATTGTAAGTCTATAAAAATTCACCAGTGTACCCAGACCTCCTCTATTTCACATACAAATACAACCATTAATGTGCGTGTATGTTGTTGTTGTCGTGTTCGATGTACTAGCCCATTTTTGATGCATGCCTTGTGTGGATTTGTATTACTCGACGTCGTTTTTGTATGACTCTAACCTCACTGATTGTTTCGACAACATACACACACACACTCATTCATTCATTCATTCACTCATTCATTGAGTCGTTTGTAGGATGAAAAAATGTGAGTTTCAATCGAAATTCCAAAGCAGTTGGATTTTCATTCATTCGTTCTTTCACTCATAAGTTCCTTCGTTTCTCTTCAGGTCAACGTAAGCATGGGTAATCAGCAGTTGTATAGCGCATGTGATAGTGATGCGATGTCATGTCATGTTATTCGTTAAAAAAGCTCGTCATTATTATTGTCAGGAGAGCAAATTGTACTTTTAGCTATTCTACATGCACACTAAATGTACATATGGAGATGTAAATGCAGCACAATTATTGGAAAAATTGATCGTTGTATTTGTACTATATGTATTGTCATCCGGCTAGTATTTTATGAAATTGACGAATCGGGAACCGTTTTACCATTAACTGTTTGATTTAAAACAAAAAATATTTACTAAAAGCTTGCCGAATTTCTGCGAAAATCAAATGAAGTATGAAGTTTGTATGTATTACATAGTAATCTACACGGCGCGAGAAAATGGTTCGAGTAAACAGTATTTTTCATTATTTTGAGAATTGTATAACTATTAACTATGTACAATGGCAATGGAGAACAGTTTTTGCTTGAAAAATGCAACTGCAGTTTAATAATAAGTAGCTACACTGCATCAGTTTTTGCGATGCATTAGACCCGTGTGTAACATCGCGTCACATGTCGTAACACACTTAGGCAAAAAATGAGCTTTATATTGTGCATTGTAGTTTTGCAAAGCCCTTCGCCTAAATCATCTATGACCTATGACAGATTTTATTTGGGATTCGAAGAAAAATCGTCACTTAATTTTGATGAATATGTACATTGTACGTACATGCATAGTTATGTATGTACATGTGTAAGTATATCTATAATAGTCATGCACAGAAAGTAACGTCCCCTCTTTTTTAACAAGTATGTATAAAAATCTACTACTAATCTGTCTCCTCTATCAGTACTATAGTTGTAGCTCTTATAAAAACAGTTGAGCTGAATTCCTTTTCACCTTGTTGTGGAATCCCAAATTCGAATTGGAATAATGGCTTAAATACTTGTACAGTTGACTTTGGATTGTGGGAATTATGAGAAATGGAGAGAAAAAGACGAATAATTGTTATTGAGAATGTGAATACTGTGTAAAATATCATACATATTCTTATATCATGTATATATATGCATACATACATGTAGGTATAATATCAAGTTTGACTTTCTGTGAGAAAATTTGGTGGACGTGTTCAAGTCTCAGGTTGATGACGATACTTGTTATTTGGTATGACATAGTGTCAAGCGTTATATTCTCGAATTCTAGGCCTTCTTGTGCATTGTAGACTTTTAAATCCTCTCCTTGTGTCACTCGTCGAGTTTCGTTTGGTTCGTGGCTTTGGTTTGGCTTTGGTTGGGGGAACTATATGTATGACTTTTGGGACATTCATTCATTCATTCATTTGTCAGTATGAATTCTCGTACAATGCTAATATGCGTGTGTATTTTTATTTCCATATTTCCATCTTCTATCCCATTCCATGCTTTGGTTGAGTTTATGGGCCACCTGAGAAATTATTCTTTTTGTGGTGCTGGGAAAATTATGGTAATAGTCATAACCAAGGGGAAAGGAAGAAACTTACATAGCGTATTAGAGGATAGAGATGTACCCAAAAGACGTCAAGTTTTAAACGAGATCTCGTGGAACGAAATTCGTCTCTGAGTCTCTGGGAATGTGAAGATGAATATATATTTATCTGTACGTATCACAATACAATTTACGATTGAAAATTGTAGGTGTCAATGTTACATTTTTTATATACACAGTCCAGTTATGCTATTCCGATGAAAAAACTTGTGCTACAGACTAGAGTATGACCATACAATTATTTTTTTTATTACACTGCCATTATTATTATTGTGGATTTTGAGGATGGGGGACATTGTTCACACTATATTGTTAGTATATAATAAGTGTACAACAACTTGTATAGTATGACGATCTTGATTTGTCATATTCGTGATTGTGACTAGTTTTATTTATAGTTTATATTTAAAAATGTTGTTGTATAGACAGTAGGATAAACAGTGTTTGAAAAGAGGTTTTGTAATACTTTTTTATCCAAAGTAATAAATAATCATGGCAAAATACATAATATGATGCATTGCATTTATTTGTACTCAAACACTGGAATTTTGAAAGTAAAATATTCTGGTTGTGGCAAATGCACATGATACATGCATGATGTATACTATTTGCTTTTGTTTTGCGGCTCTCTTTGACTTATCATTGTTGGCATTAATTACCGCAGTTGATGACAGCAAGGCTCTTCATCTTTTACTTGTCATCTAAACAACGTGCTTATTAGCCAAGTAACATTTTTCGTTCTCCTTCTTCCTTACTGGGTGCATCCTGCCATGTTTTTATATGTATGCCTAAAAAACAAAACAACAATAATAATAGATGATAAAAACATAGAACAAAGCAAAAAGAATTTTTAAATAATGGATTCCAAGTAGCGAATAGAATAGAAGTACATATAAATGTGTGTAAGACTTTATGGGAAATATTTTGTGAAAAAATAGAGATACCTTTTTGCAGTTTCTAGCGATGGTATAGTTAGCTATGTGTTAGGATTATGGCGCATAGCCATTGGTCACTGTCAATCGTCAATGGAATTAACATTCATTAACATATTGTTTACTGTCTGGGTCCGACAAACATGCTACTCCATATATTTTTTGATTAATTACTGAGAAAACGATATGGAATGGTATATTATGTATGCCACAGTATGTGCTTGAATGCAACTGAACGTGATTAATGACCGTCTTACCAACATTTTTCGTGTACATGGTGTAAGAATGCAACTTTTACCTGAAAAAACAATTAGCTGAATTAGCAAAAACCAAAAACTATATTATGCTATATTGTAAATATGCTGTATATATTATTCTAGTTTTATTTATTATTGTGGTGTTAAATTCTTTTAAGAATCTATCATGTTTTTATCCTATACCTTAATTAATACTTCCGTAATCAAAATATTACAATGTCCTACTTATGTGAATTTTGAAAAAATTAATTAGATTAATTAAATTTTTTGCCCATTTCTACCTCTAAAAATCACTTCATCGTAAATACATTTACTACATAAAAGTTAACCTGGTTTCAAGTTAATTTTACGGCTACGATCTTCAAAGTTTAAAGGAACAGTTAACTTGCGTACACTGTACATATTGATTTCTGGTGACTTATTCCAGTGTACATACAGACACATATTAACCGACTTAAAACTCCAGGAAAAATATGTGGTCAATATAGATTATAGATGTATCAGTAATCAATACATGCTAGGTGGAATCACTCTCGTTTACTTTCGACATGTAGTTTTGAAGGAAAGAGACGTTCATTCATCCTTTGATGTCATTCATTTACACAGTGGGATCTCAATGACGAAGATCGAGTATTTACATTTTGACTGTTGTTGACTAAATACTTGAGGCGTGTTTTGAATGTGGGCCAAGTGCCTCACATTTTTCTCCCGCTTATATATCTGTGTAATGAGTATTGAGCATCACTTTACACGGTAAATCTTGTACGGTAAACTTTATGATGAGGCAAGGGAGATTTTGGGATTTGTGGCATTGGGTTTCTGTATACATTAAATAAAAACCCAGTCATCACACAACCAAACGATAATGACGATGGTGTACCTATGCATACATTCATTGAAATCATTCAAATTCAATAATTCAAGCAGTAGTTGACTTGTCATTACAATGAATAGCTTGCCAGTATATGTATATGTATACGAACGAGGTATCCCTACCGTAATTGTAATTTGCACCGAGATCTTTAGAACCTAAGACTTTTGAAATGCAGAGTGATAATATGCACTTGTAACATGTACTTGGAGCCTTGTACATAGTTGGTAAATGTTGTTTTTTCTCTTCAGGTGAGATTTAAACTTTAAAGGACGTAAAATGTGTACACATATACATACGTATAGGCATATGTTATAGTACACATATGTGTCTGCGTAATTGTTTATCATTTTATGCACATTGTGTGTGTATGATACGATGCGATATGATAACTATTAAGTATGAAGGCAAAAAGTAAACAATGGGTGAGCAGTATACATAGGTACATACTATGTACATACAATAAGGTCTGTATAAAGAGAGAATCTCGAATTCCAGTTAAAGCGGACGCAAAAAAGCACCTGCAACAAGAGAACGAAAGAAAGATCATCATCTTCGTCGTCATAATGTAATGATGGTGATGATGATGATTCATGTGTAAGCATTTGCATTATTATTCAAAGACTCATCTATCGTAATCTTTAATCTTAATTGTAATTCGTATATACGCGTTTTACACAGCAAGAATTTGTGTGTGTGTGTGTGTGTTCAAGTCTTCTCATCATAATGATTGTAACTAATGAGACTAACAAAGAATTTTGCATAGAGATTGAGCTGAGTTGGATTGAATATTATGCTAGACATGAGAAGGAAGAGTTTGTTCATTGTACATCATTGTAAGTAGATAAATACAAATACGACAATGCTAATATATGTATACATCAAGGAAATGTTCATCTCCTTTCGTTCTTTCTTTCTCTCTCTGTCTCTCTCCCTTTGTAATATTACACTTGTTAGTGGATTCCACAGAGAAGCAAGAAAGCAAGTGGCATGCAGGGCAGATTGGGGCCAAATTACTGTTCACTCTTCGTCATCTTCTTCTTCTTCTTCAGTCACTAAGTCACTAGTTCTTCGGCCAAGCCACATGTATAAGTCTCTCGTGAGTTGTGTTGGAGTTGGAGTACATCAATTTAAAATCTCAACATTTGTGTATACATACCTGTATTTTTGATGTGTACATTCTTGTACATATCAAAATATGTATTATGTATCTATGTGTATTCTACATTCTCTACCGCACACTTTTCACTACTGTATAATAGCTGTGTAGTGAATGTGATTCCTGTAGAAATTCATGAGAAATTCGTCATTTAGTCGTCATTGTCAGTCAGTGTATATGTAAGCATATAAAGGGCACATTATGAATGGAGTGGACATGACATGAGATAAAAATATTAAGAGCATTATTCATGCCGCACTAAATTGTACACACTCATTTTTTAAAGCATCCACTAAGAAAATTGCTCCAATTCTCATAATAATTTTCAGTATTGGAAAACTTTCTTGCTCTGCTATGCATATACTTTTTTTAGGTGTTTTGAAAAATGTGAAGTTCAAGTGCAAAAATTTTTGTGCCTGTTTTTCCTTTCCTCGCATTTTTGTTTTTACCAGACTTGTAAAAAATCAAAAATGTGGCGCATGATAGAATGTCATTTTAATATGCAATGTGCATATCTTTTAATACATTTTTTAACATGTATGATACATGTTCTTGAAACTTCAACGTCTTAAAATGCTGCATTAATAATGAGATTTAGATTTAGAAATGTGAAATTGAGTTAGTAGCTCAACTGCACCTGCAATTTTTTTGATAATGAACTAACTGCATGCAGCTTCATTTGCATCATATCGTATTTTTCATCTCATCCTGATCCTTAATTTTGCCCGAATGAAAAGAAATCCAATTTAAGATGTGTGCATGTATGTATATGTAATATGTATATGATATGACTATGTGTAACAATAAAGCTGATATGGTATAAAGACAAAAAGTGTTTACGCATAATATACATATGCATAGTCGATGGCTGATGGTGCTAATGGTAATGACGATGGTATCACGGATAAAAGAGAAAGATCTGTTGTGTAAAGTAAAAGGAGTATGTATATAAAATGATGCATCTCAATCTCAATTGATTTTCATTTCTACTTCCATTTGAATTTGATACGATTTTCTTATTATGAATAATTCAGGACAGAGTGTGGAGAGTTCTCCCAAAATTTATTCACTAGATTCAATGTGCATATCTCTGCATATTGCATACATGTATATGTAGGCTTGTATGCATCATGCTAATCCTGCATAATGTGATAGAACGTATGCAAATCTGAGTAATTTGTACTTTGTTTATTAGACAAAGTTTGATGACTTGTACATTGTATGTATTCTGTATGCAGTGCATGCAGGAAATTTTTGGGGAGAAATTTAATCATTTTTTCTCTTGTATCTTATATTGTTATGTATTATGTATCTACTACAAACTTCAAATCAAAGTTTGATTTTTCTCAATCAAGGAAAAAATCGTTTAATTTCCTTTATAATACTATTCTGTGGTGAAAAAAATGAAAGAGGACACGTAAAATACAGAACTTTAGTCTCAGCCGCTAAAACTCCTCTTCAATATAGTGTACCTACTACCTACAATATGCTAAATTCTTGCAATTAGTCTTAACTAGGTTTTTTATAATTATATTATAATTGCCTACATTATGTTATTATATATATTTACAAAGTAGAATTTATATTTATATCTAATAAATGTCAAGATGGCAATCGGACTCGACGGGGAGGTGAAAATTCTGTAATATATTATTATAATAATAAGAATGGTCTATTCCGTTATATTATGCCCGTATGGCTATAGTTTTGATTTAGATTAAGGTGTCGCTGGTCCTAGTTTGTAACGCATCATGTAGATATAACATGGAAATTGGGCATGCTCAATGTGAATTGTATGAACTTATTTAGTCAACAGTCAGACTTACGTATCACCGCACAAAGATTTGGATCTGGATTAACAAGCATGAATGGCAATCAAGTATGAAATTAAAAATCTAACTTTAAGAAGGGTAGCCAATAAGTTAATGGTCATATGATAGTAGTACATATCTTGAAACAGCTGACGATGAGTACTGGCTAGTTACAAGGCTACCAAGAGGAAATTCATGCGATTATGGTATGTGGAAGTGAATTTATGAGGATTTTTCTACATTGTCAACGTCAATGATGTGATAAAAAAAGAAAGAGGGATGCCTTTTTTCCTTTTATAGTGCCTCAATTTTAATTAAAATAAATTTTGTTTACTGTACTAATTCTACATATTATAAGAATTTGTAAGAGAATATGGACAGGTCGGCTACATTTTATCGTTTCTCAACCAACTAACCAACAACAATAATTACATATTATTAGCTCCAAAAATTAATTTGAAATTGATCGATTTTTGTTGAAACTTATTAGACGCAAAAGCTTACATTTGAATTCGAAAGCGAACTTTTTTCGTGAAAAACAATCATGCAGGACTCACTTTTCTGTAGGTGAGAAAGACTGATTGATAACTGATAGCTTTGACTATCATCTTTTATGCGAATAGGTATGTGTTAGTTCATAGTTGGTATGTGGAAATTAAGATTTACTTTCTTTATTACTTTGGTATATTATTAAGTTAGGCTGCCTGCATGCTTTTTAAATGCGATAATAGTTAAGATTGCAGATGTCAGCTTGCCGCTTGTTGGAGAATTTACTCTGTTGACAGTTGGTCGAGGCATTTTAGGGACTCTTGGTATTTTGCGTTCATCCAACTTTTGTTAAAGCCTAAAGCCTGTGATAATAATGCAATAGTAATGTAGTTGTCATAATAATAATATTATTAATGAATTTAGTCTGTACTGCAAACTGAAAACTTGCCAATTTTTATTCAGATTCAAAGTTCTCTTTATTGGCCGTTGTCTGCGGCCGCCCCTGCTCTAATGTAGCAGTACAAAAGAATAACATTGCAGATTGAAGATCATAGAAAGTTGATAGAGAGGAGATAATTTACAACTTTATTTTTAGTTGTGTATATCTCCTACCTCCTATGTGTGTAGAAAATACAAAATACTGTCCTGGGAGCTAAATTGATACTTTGTGCTATATTTTAGCTTGAGAAATATGAGCAAAAAGCTATACCATGCTACTGATATGATGTCAAATGAAAATGGTTAATTTGTTGCGTTCATGACACACTGTAATTTAGTATGTATGTATATGTATGCATTACTATATAATGCACATTAATAATTAAAGGGACTAATGGTTCTTGTAAATGATTATGATTAGGTATAATATCACACGGCGATTAATAGCCTGACTCAAGCCTCAAGTTTTAAGGCTTTGAGGAGAAAATCAAAAGGCTAAACAAACTATTTGCATCAACTTTATTGTTATTTATTATTAACTACTAACTGTTACATGTATATATCATGTATACACACAATAAATTCGATTACTCGCGTAAAAACTTTGCGTTTGCCTGCAGTATAAATTTATAATAGATACGTCACTGTATAATAATACTGTGTATCTGCCCAAAAGATTTTGTGATATAATTAAAGGAGTATTTCATTGGATTTTATTCTCTTGATACTTCATGCACTTGTAACTAATGGCTCCTGGTGAATTATGAGTTATGACATGATCAACTAGTCACTATTAGCCTGTACACCTATAATAATTATTAGCAGTAGAAACTATATTAAAGAAAAAGTTGTACTGTATAATTATTATGAAGATTTCAACATATATTTTATTCGACTCTTGTTCTAAAACATGATGTTGCATTGTACTAACCACTGCAGGGCTGATCTTACATACGGCGAGCATGAGCCATTATTAAAAATTATGAGCAGTAGTGAGGATAATGGTTAATATAAAAATGATATAGGTATCACAGAATTTGTCTTTGGGTTTTGTAGCTAATGATTCAATTCAGGCGTCTAAATCTTTTTGATGAAGATGTGTTTAAGTGACAAAATGTGTATGTGTGTATACTAATGTTGCAGACTATGAAATATAATATACATGGTCCATTGTTTTTAAGGGGTTTTAAAATCTGTACTCACAAAAATATCAATGGAATTAATATTATGACGATGTGTACGATACAGGGCGACTTCGTTATGCGCGTTGTCATAATTGTGTAATTATATATACAAGGTGACGGATGCTAATGGCTTGGCAAATCCCTACATTTTGTGTTTATATTTTATGCAGTTTTCTTTATGTTTGTGATACACAAGACTATAGAAGAGATACATGTTTCATAACTAGATGCTTTCCATATAGATCAACGAAATTTTGTTGATATGTTAGTAGTAAGTACGTGTGCTTGAAGCTAGAGAACTCGCATGTTTTTTTTCATATCTCTCGATTTTTTTATTTGACAATGAAAGGAAATACACATATAATGTCTGTCTGTAGAATGTGTGAAATTAAAATTTAGCAAAATGATCACGTAAAATCTGTACAACAACGTTCAGCCATGAAAATAAAAGGAAATGTGTGAATTTTGAAGTTGAAGAGTAGGAAACTATTTTGTACAAGAAAAAACCCCCGTGTGCCCACCGGGCACCGTCAGCCATAAGCTAATTTTGTTTAACTTTGTAAATCGTATTAACTAAGCATTGGCAATCAATCTGTTCTATCATCTTCATCTGTGGACTAACATCAGTAATCAGTAGCAATGAAATAGAAAGGAAAGGCTAGATTGTGATCTTCTCTACATGCTTATAAAGTGAGAAGAGGCCTCTTCTTCACTGGTTCTGAGGACCAAAGAGTATAGAGATTGATCATCCGCAGATCCGAAATTTTCAGAGACCGTTTTGAGATCCAATTATTCGTCGATGATTTTTAATGTTGGTAGAATGTCCTATAGCGTTTGTCTATCTCTGCATATGAAAACTATGCCCTATCTTGCAGCTTACAACCAAACCTTGCAGATATACACACAGAGAAACAGATAGCTTAGTGCCTTACTAATAGTGTGATCGTAATAAGTAGAATAAAACTTAGCAGAAGTGTATTATTATGTTTTTGATACAATTTTATTTAATTCTACCTCGTCTCATTTTGCTTTGTTTTGAGTTTGAAATACTCCCTTGAGACTGATTAACAAAATGAGCGTGGTATGTTATGTACCTTCAAACATAATATGGTATGCCGTGAAAAATGTCATAGATTTAGATATTACATTGCACACATTATAGATATTACTTACATACATGTCACTCTTATAACTTGGTACGCACATACCTCTTTAATGCGCACATTTATTGCTTGGAAAATTCGAAGTGTGTGTCCTGGGAAGAAACATATATTTAAAAAAATAATTAAAAAATGGTAATAATGGAATTATGACATGATAAAAGGCTCAAAGGGAGGTATAAAAAAGTGCATGGATACTGTTAACATGCTCCTTTTGTCAGTGTTACAAATGCCACAAGTCACACAAAGTGTGAATATTTAAGTTAAAAATTAAAGTGAAATCCATCTCCTCACCTATAAATATTATCTAGTCACCAGTAAACGTTGTAATGTATAGCTTTACTTTAGAGTGTTCAGAACACACCTTTGTATGTATACATGTAGGTTGCTAGTGGATGGAAGGAAAAATAGTAATTAAGTGTAAATTTTTCACAGAAGCAATAGTAATAAGTAATAATATGTATTAATTAATAATGATGATAATTTTGTAAAAAACAAAAATTGAACCAAGACATTGGGCCTTGTTTTTTCCAGACGCCAAAGGGAGTGGCAGTGAGAGGTGTTTTTGTTTTAAAGTGTATTACTTTAAACTAAAGTGTAGAAAGGTTGTCAATTGTCAATCAATCTCAATCTCTCCCTTTTTCTTCATGCATAGTTTTGACTCGACAGAATAAACATTGTATAATGTACATATTCAATATTCATGTGCACCTACATGTAGCAATGTTTGTCGTTTCATTAAGGTCAACAATAGTCACTGAAAAACTTTTTCACATGGTATGGTATACGAGTGTCGAGCGTTAAACACACAGAACTTTTCAAATAATTCACCACATTATTTATTTATTTATTCTGTCATTATTATATTGACCCACGCCGTCTAAATATTGATTTTTGATATTAGATATTAATTTTAATACTCTCATCTCATGCTGCTTTTGTGCTAGAGCTGAATATTGCAACATGTTTATTTACTATTTACACACTTTATTTACTGTGGATGTTGAAGTGTCGACGCACAAGTGAAATTCTTTGTCTCCTTCTTTTATTGGGCATTCCTGCGTAAGTATTATTATTATTTTATTATTTCGAAATCGGAATTCACCTCAACTCGTCCGTCCTTTTTTTTTCTCTTGTCCCAATTTTAAGCTACTGTTTTTGAATGTACATATGGGTTCTCGAATTGAACAAAACAGTAATGATAACATATTATATTGTATGTGTATACATACTGCTAGTGGAGTGAAAATGCAAGTCTTTTATGAACCATATTGTGGACGATATTTTAAGATTTTGATTGCAAATTGTAAACTCGTCGTCTTCATTTTATAGAGTTTCCCCTTCGTTTCTGTTATGTTGCGGCGTCAAATTGCCAGTCGCCGCTGATTGTCTTGTAATCTGTATCAAAGTTTTTTATGTATTATTTCTACACATATGTACATATGTACATAAGAGTAATGTACATCTTACATCTCTATGTATGTATGCCCTACTGTATTGTATTGTAAAGGGTGATGATGATGGTGATGTGCGATTTGAAATTGGCTGTGATTTCGACTTCCTTTTCGATTTCCATCACGAAAAGAATAGATGATATAAAATGGGAAAACATAATATTTTTAGAAATTAGAATGGTTTGTATTACTAGTTTAGTATGCCACGTCGAGGCTATAGCCTCGAATTTGAGTCCTCTCCAAAAATTTCCCAATAAAATATGTATAATGTATGGCATATATAGAGTATAGAGATAAATCTGCCTCTGTCATTTATTGAAAAAAGACTGCACCAAATTAGCTAACTTGTGGGTTTATTTGTGTACATACATTTGAAAAATCTATATATTTGAACTCAAATATACGCTACACGATACTCGTTAGTGTAAAGAAAAATGTCTTGGGGGCAACATAATAAACATTGCAAATCTACAATCTACATACATACCTATCGATGAATACAATATATAAACCTCAACAACTACCTATTCGGCATACATGTGTTGTATGTTCAATGTTGTTGCACCGTGTATTGACAGAAGATAATAAGGAGTAAGCATAGTGAAAACATCTTTGAGCAAATGTAAACATGCGGCTGCTGCTGCAAGTTGCAACTACACAGCTACAGGGCATTTTACACTAACAAGTAAGCACTAAGCAAAACCAAATCCTCATTTCCCTTTCCGTTTTTGACAATTTACGCAATTTTAACATCTAATGCATACCTGCTACTTTTATGCAAATATTGGGGAGAATTTACGTCATGTGTTTGTATACGAACAATGAACAAACGACCACAGTAATGATATGTGCAGTCTTTTTTGCAAATAAAAAATGTGTGGCTTCCAAACTATATTATGGCAATTGAGAAAGAATATTTAAAGCGGTTGAGTTTTTACGCTCATTTTAAGCAATTTTTATTACCTTTATGTATGTATACAAGTACATATTACACATTTAAAATTAGTTTGTCCCAAGTTAAATTCATTCTTCAGTTAGAATTCGCAAACATTTTAATAATGTTAATACCAGTATTTGTATAATATAATGATGCAGATGTGGCATGGGATATTTTTACGATGAACTGCACCTCCCCGTTTTTGCGAGAAACGTATCGCAAATTACAAGTGCATGCAATTATTGTCAATTACATAAGTATTTACCTATATGTAATACTATCATTGATATTAATGTTGACGAACATTACTTGCAACAATGAAAGCATTGATGATAATGATAATGGGTGGGATGACAAGTTGTTCTAATGACTTTTATACAATATTTTTGAAGGCAATTTTGTCATAGTCCGAGCAAATAATAATACTTATTTATTTATTATGGATGTTTCAACAATTTGAAGTGTCTTCTCGATTCGTTCCCTGCAGTATTATTAGCAGATAGATTATTATTATTATGTACATATATTATGAGCGTTTGAATTTATGCATTTTATCCTCTTCATCTAACGTCAACAATGACGATGAAGTAACGATGATTCATTGTTAATTTGATGTATTATTTTCATCAAATGTCCTTACTTTTTCCTCTCTTTTGAAAATGAAATACGAATGCAAGTACATATGTACATGTCTATCGACATTACGAGCTCAGACAATTTGGAACGAAACTATAGTAATTGTAATGCATCTAATAAATGCATAAATACATAATATAAATATGTAATATGTAATATTTTTTCTACTTGTCTGTACTTGAAATTCAGAGAGAACATGGAAAGCAAGTCGAGTAGAAAAAATACGTTGGAGCTGCTGTTGAAAAGTAGTGAAAATGACTTTGAGAATTTCCGACGGGAAACTCAACGGTTTTATTTGTATTCATACCAGTACAAAAAACCTGTTATACAGATATCATGTTACAGTTTTATATATAGTTAACGTCGTCATACTGTCTTCGAAGGTTGAAACCTGTACATATTGTACAATGTACCGAATGGTTTAGTACTAAATACTGATGAATTTAAAATGAATGCTACAACATCCATATTAATTTATTTTGGGAGACGTCAACAAGTCTATATTTTATTATGTCTTCAATTTTCAAACCTGTATGTTGTCCGTTGTTTACCAATATGATACTAAAATACGGGATATTATTATTAACTTTTCTACATTATATGTATTATGATACGGTTGAACATAGTACTATTGTACATTGTACATTGTCCGAGTTCAAATTATTTATCACCTTTGTTGAACAGCGTGTCATGAGGGAATGAAAAATGTAAACAAAGTGTCGAATTTAAGCATGTGTGCATTTTATTCTACATATTACATGCATGCCACGGGTTCACCCGAGTGCTTTACGGCAGCCTTTTAGTTCATTAAATGATTTTGACTCTCGAGGCAAAAATGTACTTCAGTAATAGTGGAACGTATTGAATATTGATTTTGATTTTGTATAGCAAGTTTACATAACACTACTTTTCTGCCCGGTGTAGAAGTAAAAGCAAAAACAAGCTGGAAAAGAGACAATATTATGCTAACAAGCATCGATACTTGTCAATCATAAATCAATGAGTATCTTTGGTCTATTGAAAAATCTTAAAGGTGCTTTAATTGGGGCCGTAATTTACAACGATCCACGATATTTAATCCATATGAAATTTGAACATATCCAGCTTAGGGTTTGAATTCTTAAAGTTTTTCTATTTGTTCACATCCTACATAAGTACATGCATTCGTTGTTCTTTAGTTGACTGTTTCTATTGTATTCAGTCCAATTAATTTTCATTGATGGATGTACTTAAAACACTTGTTGGTCTATGCTTCATTTTGATCAGCGTCATACTTGTTGCACTTCAAATGGCACATTGTAAATGGCTTTTTGTTCGTTCATCCCTTTGTTGTTATTGTGTGGAGTGTGGAGAGGCTCATACTAATGCTTTTATTAGAGGGGCTAGGCATTAATTGAGACTTTCAAAAAATCGAATTTCTTTATTTTCACTGTTTAATCTCTCTGAACAATCATTTGAATTTCACAAATCAGCACTTTTTTTGAAATGTCCAGGAAAAAAATTTTTAATTTTTGAATAGGAAATGACAGCTTTCACGTGTATGCTTTACCTACTGCCAAACCATGCTATTACATTGAGACAAGTACTACTTCAAATAATCCTTTTCTCATTCATTCACTAATTTAGCGAGGTATGGTTGTAAGAAACAGCATAATGATTCCTATTTAGTTTTTTTCACAAAAAAGATTGGATAGAGTTAGGTTTTAAAAATTCAAAATTGAGTAAAAATATTATGAATTTTTTGTTTTACGTATAGGTCTGCAGTATTGGTTTTACAGTAAATACATCAAGCAATTTATGGGGCAATGTATTTTGTATTAAATCTGTAACGTTTTAAATACCATACATGTATTTTTAAAAAGCCGTTTGCAGAAAACAATAATAGTAATAATTTTGTAGTGTAATCACACACAACTTTACTGTTTATTGCCCTTCAAAAATTGAGAGTGGTATTTTGATCGGCAGTTTTTTTAATATAACGGAAATCTCTCTTCTCTTGTCTTTATTTAAAGCCCATTTTCATTCATTTTCGCTTGATATATCCAAGATCTAGCTCGACATTCAACATTGTTTCAAATTTGATATGTTGAAAATACATATTGTATAACTAGTTTGGCCCAAAGTTACTTAACTTTTCTCCATCTGTTTTCATGCTCGTTTTCCGTATCTACTCTAAGGGTTTTAATTTGATAAATGGCGAGATGATAGCTTGTGGCTGATTTTTACCGTCATTCATCGGCAAGTAATACAAGTTTGTAACTTGAACAATGCATCTTGAGTCTGGTCTATCGGACCAACAACTGTAGCATATTATATACATACTGTTATGATTGAGGGGAGGTGAAGATGCGAGTTAAGAGTTATATAATCGGAAAACTTTTGTGTTATCACTCCTATCGATATGAAGATACAGGTTACTTGCGATTTAAAACACTGTATATATACACGGTGTACATTACAGCCCATTACATAGAAAATGTTGTAGCAAATACAAGAGAAGAAACAAAACGAATAGTATAATACAAAAAGTCATAGCTGATATTCCTCATCTATTATGTATGTTGGTCTTTTCGTTTCGATTCTCAATCATGGCCTTTCGATAGATTGGGAAATTTGAAGCAAAGTTGAAAAGAAATCATAAGGGTAATGTTAGGATGGAACTGATAATGAAGGTAGGTCACGATTTTCATGTTATATCTATTAAAAATGTGGGATATGTACGTGTCTACATGTGTTTTCACATTTTTGACAGGCTCTGGCATCGTCGACAGAACATGATGTAAATCTGTGACCTTTTGCTTTTGCTCACCCACATAACCCAATAGTACGTAAGTATTTTGTATGTTTTGAAAGGGTTTTTTTCTTTTTCATAAATACTTACTGTTTACCCGCAAAACTATGCAGAAAACGCACTTTTTACCTATAGTATCTATTTCCTCAAGATTATATTCTTAGCTTCTAATGTCAAAAAACTCAAATTTTCTAAAGACAAAGTCAAGTTAGATCTTAAGATATTGAAGAATGTGAACATTACTCCTATAAAATTGTCAAAATGTATGTATTGTAAAAGATATTGCAGTTAGCCTGTCTTGATATTGATATGAGTCAACTGCAACTACAGGAATACTTTGATTTACACATGCACGGTGGACACGAGGGGAAACCGGTCACGAATTTAATATCCATTCAGTTCCAAACCATTAAAATTCACCGACTACCGATACTTTTATTGTTATTGTTGTCGGCGTTGGCGGCAGTGGTGAATGTGATGGTGAATAGCGACAATATTTATTTGACTTTTTAATGTTTGTCGGTTTCGAACTTAATATGATATCGTTTATACTCATTGCTCATGTGTTTCAATTTATATAGTCATTTGTCTCCACGTTCTTTACCTTTGCCTTCCTTTGAAACAAGGAAGAAACTTTATGATATGCTAATACTGAATGAGGATTGAGGATGGCCATGCTGAGATAATAATATTCCTATTACGTGTATTATTGACCGTATATAGTGCCAAAGTCGTACGATTTATGATAGCGGTAAAATACATAAATACATCCATTGAATATTTTTCATTATTAAATACAAGTAGGTACAGAAACAGATAGTATGTGTATAATGTATGAATGTGCATGTGCAAACTACACATTAGCTTCTATATATGACTTAATGGTTACAAGTTCACCATATGCGAAAAGGTACAAGGGTAGATTTTTCTTGGGAATCTTCGCCGAACAGTATATACCTACTGCCTATAGTTAGTACCTATATTATACATTATATACAAGATAACATAATAACTTTGTGAATTTAATAGAACGGTCATCAACCATCTAAACGAAGAAAAAGGAGAAGCGCTAGCAAAAGCTCACGCTATATATGTGGTTGTGAAGCTGTGAATTGCTAATAATTGTTGATAATTAGTCGTTATTGTGCTTACATATGTATGCAGATTGTACACTATACATTTATCGTATGGAACACATGTAACAGGTATACATACATACAAAGTATTATGCATTATAAGACATGACATGACACATGCTCATGCTTGGATACTTGTAATACTGGTAAACCAGCATCAAACTTTGTGATGATTAACTACATACATATATGTACGAATAGGAACATAACGGCAGTTGAGAAGCACAATTAAACTTTTGATTATTATCCCCCGTCCTTCTGTAGTTCTGTAGTTATTTAGCATTCCCAGTTTTCAGAGTCAGAGAGTCAGACACGCTGCACCGCGCTTTGCATCTGCAACTATGTATGTAATATGCTATGTACGTTACATGGTGTGTTATACGTCAGGTAGGTAAGAACTCCAAACTCAAACGATAGTAAACTGTTAATTGAACCTGGGAATTAATGAAATGAGCTCCCACATGTACACTATTTTACATTGTAGGTCTTATATTGCTAGTAAGTATGCCCAACATACATAATTTTAATAGCGGCTTTACTTTTCCTCGTACAAAATACAAAGTATTATCCCTATATACATACATGTGCGAATTTCGAATAAACTTGTATATAAATATATTTACTATATGCGTACATACAATATACAACCCGCAATTAATTTAATTTCTAGGGATAATTTTGTATTATGTATCATCTAGCATGATACATATAGTTAATAATATGATACTGAAGACTGTAATGTGAGTTAATATTATTATATAATATTTGTATGACTGTGGATTTACTTAAGTTTCAGGAAGGGAAAGAAACCAAGCTATTGGAAAATCTGAAAGTAAAATAAGGAAAGAAAAAAAATACACCAGTCTATGTAC
>JAQIVE010002121.1:0-21251 GCA_034698285.1 Sminthurinus bimaculatus | reverse complement strand
TTCTCGGAAACGGGTGAACCGATCATCACCAAAATCAATAGGCATCTGTAGTTTGACGAGACGCATCGATTGGTATACCTCCCGGGTGAATCGGTGACCCCTAGCGACTTTTATCGTCGGACGTGACAGACAGACAGACAGACAGACACAATTTGCAATTACAAGAGATGAGCTTCGCTCCCTAATTATTAACATTTGGAGAAAGGAATAATATGTACCTATTAGTTCTGCTGTTTTATTTTTCCTGGAGAGCTTCTTAAGGTCACTGTGCACCATTACTGGGCAACATAACCTGGCTCTTTTCGCAACTCACGACATAATATGTTGTGAGCTGCATAATACTCAGAGCATAATATCTACCTTGTCAAAAAGTCCGAAATGAAAACTCTGGACAGAGGAGTGGGTGAAGATTGCCCATATGATACAGTTGTGCACAAACCTATAGTAGGTATGTAGTGTGTATGCTATGCTGCCGTTGTACGAAATAAAGTTAGTTGGCTCCTATATGAAATCTTATCAACCTGTATGGTGAGCAAGAACAAAATGGATCGAAAGCTTTCTTATAGCCGATAAAAGCACAGTTAAAAACAAAACACTATTTTAAACGCCACAACAAGGAATGGTAAATAAGCAAAGAACAACATACGCAAATACAAATTGATGACTATATGTACAATGTACACTGATTTAATTTTAACATGCACTTGACTTGACAGAACTTTATCGTAACTTAAAGTGTAGTAGACATTTGAAACTCGTCTACCATAATATACGACTGCTCGTTGCTTATAACTTATAAATAAATAACATACCGGAGAGGACATACATTCTCACAAGGGTAATATTTAGTGCCCTACAAGGTCTGACCAAACATACAACCTGGCACTCTAAAACTGAAAACTACGTACAAAAACACCATACACGCCAATCATCGTAACTAAAAATTTCAGTCTTACATGTACGATTTTATAAAAAACAATTTGTATGATACAAATTTATTTAGGACATACATATCATGTATATTTTGCCCGTCTAACAGGAACGAGACTTAATCACATATTACTTCTGCGTACTATATACTATATACCTACATGTATATGCATTATACATGCTATGCTTTTATGTTTTATGTACATATTATGCCATGTGTGACTGACTTGAACTTCTAAGATGCTTGAGTCATTGTCAAGCTCATTCATGCTATTCTAACTTTTTCCAGGCGATAATTATTTCTCGCCGTCTAGTATGTACAACGTAAACAGTATATTCATATAATTATCGTTAAAAATCACATAGACCCCCCTTCGTAAGTTTAAGTTTAACATTTCAAGATTAGAAATACTATAGAATACGCTTTTGCGAGCTGACACGATGTGTACCTAACTACAAAATATGTACATAGTTTACACTTAATATTAAAATAGATTGCACACTAGTATTTTCTTTGGGACAAAGATAATATTATAACACACAGAGATACATAACAAAAGTCGATACACAATATAAAATACATGGAACATTAATTTTCAATGCGAATTTCACATTCTTCATTCTTGTACATTGTACATATACACATTTATCATACACATACAGTACAAATATACAAAATTTTAAGAAAACATTATAGTGACATTATAGTATAATAAATAATACAAACATATAAAATACTCTTCTGCTATATATATATATAAAACTAAAGCGCTGTACAATTATTATTATTGTTGGCAGCTTATTTTTACCCTAAAATATACTTTATTCCCAATTTACTTGAGGACAAAGTGAAGTCGCATTCGTAACGGATCTTTGTCTGGAAGACTTGCAACCCATTTAGTAAATCCGCACAGTAGAATGCCGCTCAACAAAATAGTTGCTCCCACAATCGAGAACACGTCAGGTACGACATTGAAAAACAAAATTTGCCACAGGAAGCTAAACATTATGTCAGTGGACTTGACAAGCGCAACTGGGCCACAAGAGTCACATTTTAGGGCAAAAATAAGGAACATTTGACTACCACATGACAATAACCCAGTTCCACAAGCCATTAAAATATCGTTGGTCTCTGTCGGGAACTCCATGACACCAAAGGACCAGGCTAAAATTGCGCTTTCAACTGTGCCCCAAAATCCAAACCCAATCAAGGTGATGGCATGATGAATTTGTTTCAAATGTCGAATCATCACAATAGCCGCGGCCAGAAACAAGCTACACCCAAAAGCTAGTCCCGAGCCAATCTAGTCACATTAAATATAAAAAATGATAAATGTCACACAAAAATATTCTTTTTTGTGAGTAGAGACATAATATTTATTTATCATAATTAATACCTACCAGTAAGTTTGTATCAAATTCCTTTCCCGTGAGCATTGGAGGCTTGGTAATAAAAAAGATTCCAGCCAGTGTGATCAAGGCGGCAAAAAAGGTGAAGTAGCCGAATCTTTCTCCCAGGAAAATGAAGGCTAGGAGAGCAACGATGATGGGATATGCGTTGCAAATCACTGAAGAGTCGCCCAACATCTAGAATTTCACAAAAGTCGTCAGTATAAACGTTTCAGTATTTTACAGTTTTATGTGACATTGTCAGTTATCATTAAAATGAGGTTAAATGCCCTTACCATATATTTTAAAGAGTAGTACTGCAACGTTGCAGCTGTACAGCCAAAAAAGGAGCGAAACTGTAAATCAAACAATACAATAATAATAAGGGATAAGGGACTTTGAACTTTGGAACCAATGAATGAACTACTCGTTTTGTATATACACATTTTGTGTCACTTACAAGTAGTGAGACCATGACAAGCCAACTCATTCTCGTATTCATTGGCCAAAAGGTTGAGTGTAGATTCTCCCCTTTACAAACATAGTAAATAACAACGAAAATGGAAGGGATGAAAGTTCCAGCAAATCTCCAAAAGGACTTGGTAATCGGATGAAAGTGTTTCATTTCATTCACCATCATCGTCCCTATGGAGAGTAGGAAGGATGAGATGAAGCACAGGAACATGCCATAGTAGCCACTGTTGACGAACCTCTGAAAGTGTCAAATTGCATCTCAATCAATATATTACACTAGGACATGGTTAAAAATGCTTTAAAATTAAACATTAGATGCAAAATACATGCAAATTGACTGCTGAGAAAGGAATATTAAGTAGTTATAATTGAGGTAGCAATTACTGTAATAGCGTAATTATAATATATACATACTAATAAATCTACGTAGTATATTGAAAACTACAATGTATATTTATGCTTACCGACACAATTGGAATGTCAATCTTCATCTTGATGTTTTGTTTTGATAATTACACACTGGACAAAAAACGTATTTAAGTGACGTTTTTCCCCAAAAGTAGAGACTAGTATAGACGGCGACTTGAATTAAATTTGAATTTAATATTCTCTAATGCAGCTTAATGGGAATATATTATATTGAGATTTGCAATTCAATAATTCAGTTAATAGATATACACAGGAGACGGGTCAATCAGTACAGTGTAACTGTGTGTGACTGCGGATTGTCAGTTTAAAAAAGTTGCAATATAATTACAAAAGTATTACTGATTAATATAATACTATAACTAAGAACTACCAGTAGTTGCTAGAATTATCTAAATTTACGTTTCAAATAAGTAGATGTACACATATACATACATGTATAAAAATATAATGTATTAATTAAACTTAATTATAGAGGTGTCGTTAACTGCGACTATTTTGACGGTTTGTATCGCCAGTAGTATAAATAGGATCTATCTGATTCATCTACGTGAGTATAGATACATGTACAATGATATTTACTTTATAATACTCACTTTTTTGTATATGTCCCAAACTTATTAACACAATCCACAACTCAATGCCAAGTTCAACAGCTCAGCTATCTGGTATATTATTACTAAACTTATTGATTTTTATAATTCGCTTATTTCATTCTCTAATATTATTATATAATATGTGTGTTCATAATATAATGCAATAGCTTTACAGTAAGGCCTAAATCCTAAATATTATAGACGCTCAATGTAGGTACAATGGGGCTTTCCCGACCGAGGACACTACACTACGTAGGTTCTGTTTGCAGGTATGTATGTATAATATGATGACTAAAGTAGTATTAGTGTATTAACTTGAGTGAAATGCAGTCATAAATTAGAATATAATTCGACTCTTAATAATTCGATTCGTAACCTTCCTCCCTTATTTACAGTTCAAGTTCAAAGTTGAGTTGTGTGTGAAAGAATTGTCATTTCAAACTTCAAACTGCTGCAGCTATTGTTATTATAAATACATAAAAATGTGTATATTATATAATCGTATAAAATTATAAAACTGAGTTAAATAAAGTATATTTTAATGTACAAAATGTTGCTTCTTCTAATAGATTATCCTCGTTTTTCCAACTTTGTTTGATTGTTCAGCACTCCATCGTTTTCATGGATACTTATCAGTGATCAGTAGCCTATATGGCGAATCGGCAGCGGTTGAGTAGGATAGATCAAAGTTTGCTACATTTATAATATGAAGTATAAAGTTAGTAGATTTTAGATTTATACAGGGTAAAATACACACTTTTTGTAATCGTGATGATTTTTTGTGTTATTGTTTTTAATTATTTAATACACAGGCGGAGGGATTTTGTACAATGTACAGGTTGGATACACTTTGAAAGGTATAAGTTGTAGTATTCTATATCACACGCTACGTACATGGAAGAAAATGTTTGGGACGGTGGAGATGAAAACTGTATAATGAAATATTCAAATGGAAAAACAGAAGTACTGTGCGTTAATTACTACTAGTTAATTAATTTGAATTTTATCGCTTAATTGCTTTGGTGTCCTATCTTTTAAATCTGGGCACCCGTTGTGTGTGTAGGATGTAGAAGGATGTATCTTTCAATTGCTGGGAATGTAGCTGTTTTGCCACAGAATGACGCAATGTATTATTGATAATATGTATATTGTAGTTTGAATGAATAAGTTTTCGACAAGTGATCGAAACGTTGAGAAGATGTACTGGAGAGAAGCTTTGACGCGAGTCAGGTAATAATATTTTCCAGATGACTTATATAGGTTCTACGACTCACAATTTAAACTATGCATTCATCTATCAGAATGACATAATTTATTCCTTTTTCTGGCTTCCCTCAATTGCACATTATCATTACTTTTGTTGTATATGCTCGACTCGCTTTTAATTCTGTTGCCACAAAACTCCAACATGGAACACCATGGCAAGGATTGAGGGAGAGACTCTCTGAATAGATGATGATGAAAAACATGACATATACATACTTCAGTATTCAGTGCATAGCAAGAAACGTAAGTACGTTAAATACTTAATGAAATATTATGTATGTCTCATTGATTTGGTACAACACGAATACAAAACACGCGTCAGATAATAACTAATAATTATTTTACATTTTACTTACTTACGTAGATATACAATTCAAATACATACTCTGAATTATTTATTCTCATTGCACGTAGATACATAGGCATATGTGTATACATGTGCATTAAGCATATATAGTATCCATTTCCATTTGAATATAATCTTGGAAAATGTCTTATCACATTAAACGTTGTTGTTGTTTTTTATAGTTGACGGATATCTTGTCGCTTTAATTGCATTGCATTGCATTTCATTGCGTGGAAAATTCTGCCAGGTAAAGTGATCTTATTATTCTTGAAACATCTTTCAGCATTTAAGTACTGATAAAATACAAACTATATAGTATAGTATATTTATTTGACATGGGTAGGCACCCTCTCAACTTAAAATACAAACTATATTATTACTAAACAAGTGCCCTTCGGGTTTGGACACTATGCCACCATAAATACGGCCAATTTGAGCCAGGAAAGGAAAAAAAAACCTTTTTTACAAAAATTCTAAAAAAAAGTTTGTTTTTTGAAAATACGACTTTATATTAAAATTTTTCATCATTTTTTACCGTAACATAACTTATGTTACATAATTCAGATTTAGAAAATTTCCCAACAACACAAAATAATTCATTTGCCAGGCTTCCATCTTCGGAAAGTCAAAAGTGCATTGTTCCAGTGAACTCCAGGGGGTATGAGAACGGTTTTTGACTAAATTTGACCTGCTGTTTACTATGGCATGTCACACAAGATTCTGTAGAATTATATTTTTTCACTGAAATTTTATAATATGTAGTACTTGTTAACTATGTTTTGTAGTTTTATCACCAGTAAGTAAATCTTACATTTACTATAAATACATTTTCCCAAACTCGTACGTTTTGTAGTGTTCATCACATTCTAATAGTTTTTTTTAAAAGGACAACGACAATTAACGTATTAATCATAATCATGAGTAGAACCCGGGTTTTTCCTTGACGTCATAAAACCTTAAATAACTTGTGCGTTTAGAAAAGTGAAAACACATTGTGATCGAAAATTACACAATCGGATTTCCCGTGCTTAAACTTGTAATTGGTAACTAAACGATACGATTGTAGACTTTTACTCAAAGGGTAAAAGTAAGTAAAGTGTTTAAACACTTACTACAAACTTTGTACTTATGTGTCGTGCTGCTTCTAAAAACATGTCATACGTACTGTATATGTGTGTAAATGCGTGAGCTCTTTACGACGCTATTATATTATTGTTTATATGCCATTTTGTTTTAACCCATCGAACAATATATCAAACTTGATGTATTCATAGAACAACTGCAAGATTGTGGTAAGCCTGCATTTAATAATAATAATAACTTGATGCTTTTATAATAGGTATTGTATCTATGGATTTCATACTTGCGCACATAATACTGTCATAAATATAAAGGTAATAACAAGTATTACGTAACTACGTACATTCTACGACCCTTGCATTTGCAGAAATGCAACTGTTACCGTTTTTAATAAGTGCTGTTTGCACTCATCATCTAAATTAGGAGCAAAATAACCTTCGAATCGATCCTATTTGTCCTGGATAATCTGTAGTGCTTGAAAATGTCGCCCTTTCGTTGTAGCCTCAGTTCTCACCAAGCCTCTGGCCTTTACCGTGTCCATGTTTGCAATTTGAGGAAAACAATCGTGATAATATTCTTGTAGTTTTACCATTGATTATGTATGTAGATAAAAAGTAAAGTAGTACTACGCAAAATAAATCCCATGTTATGTGTATAAGGAGAAATGCCTCCCCCCTTTTTAGTAAGTGCTACTGCTTACATTTGCATAAGAGCAGGAAAGGTATAACTATAGCCATTATAGCTGTAACACTTACACACCTACTATGCACTGTTGCGTCACAATCTCTATATTAACAGTGACTTTCCTCCAGCAATCATCAACATCCAATACTAATTGAGTGTCGACAAATTTTTGACGCCTCTTCTACATTATTTATTCAATTTTTTTGGATAAAAGATAAATAAAGGGAGTTCCAAAGTAAAAATAGACACAATGTACGAGACGAGGTGGAGATGTTACCGGTTACAAACTATGTATGCACGTACATTATCAACAAGGTACACATTTAAATATATTATACCTAATTATATCTATAATCTCTAAGTATCTTGCTATCAATGTCATTGTCACGGCCATTTATTAGGTCATAATTGGAAGGTTACCTGTTGCTAGTCTCCTTTCATTTTTTAAAAGTGCATTTACATATGTACAATGTGCAACACGGTAGCAGTTGCATTTTACATACCTACGTAGGTATAGAAAATACATCGCCGCATTACTCCCTTCGAATTTTCACCGTATTGCAATTGCTTAAATTTTTACACCGTTTTTATTCTGTCCACATATCCCAAAGAAAAACGATATATTATTGCATGGACAACTTAAATTATAAAGAAACCTTTTAGTAATTCTTACATTTACACCACAGGGCTCTAAATTGCGTGTTCAAAAGTTAAAGGGTGAAAGTCGTTCATAGAAAGTTAATCAGTGTCTAAAATCATCCGGTGAAAGTTGGTAAGTCGCTAATTAAATAGTAACTAGTAACTTGATAGCATAATTACTCAAAAATTAATTATGTAAATCAGCAAATCCCCAGTATGATTCATCCATCCTGAATTCATTCACTGACATTTGAAATTCTGATTAATATTCTGAAAACACTTGATTAAAATACATAAATCTGTAAAAACACAGGCATCAGCAGGTGAGTCCAGGATTTTACACATTTTTTATCAATTAATTTAAATTTGAATGTTTTTATTCCAAGTCATGATTGTGTGTGCATTTATGTAAGTTACTTGATCATCGATGAATGAAGCTGCCTAAAAATATCACTCATCCAAATGCAAGAAATAATTTTCCTTCCTGGAATTTTTAGCTGCGTCAATGGTTTATCCATAAAAGATAAGCAATGGTGGATGAAATCGCATTGTCACTTACAACAGGTTACATGATGTTACAACAGAAAGACGTTCAAACTTACCTACATAATACATATAAAGATAAAAGTTCAAAATCCATCCGGGTGTCAGTTTTTCTGCTGTTCTACATAATTTTCTTGAGTGAGGAAGGATGTGGATTCGAGAAGTGACTGACTAAATAAGCAGAAATTAGTAAATTAATTCCCTTATACACATTATCTATTTATTTGTTTAAAATATACAGATTCCTGATTATGAAAGGTTGTTTATTGTATACTTTTCAACTATGAATTCATTGTAAATAGAAAAAACGAGGATAAATCCATATTTCTCATTTCTTATCGTCTTTCAGATTGTCTCTTTATTCCATCTCCATTTATACATATGTGCGTATACTTGCATCGTCTGGATACCTTTGTTGCATCACAATTAGGCGGATTTCGTATGCAGACAAAGAAAAAGCATGCTTTCAAAGCGAATAACAAAAATACAATAATAATCAGTTTATTCCTTATTTTGTGGTGAAAACCTCCAGATAAAAAATGAATAATAAAAAGTTCAATGTTCAATACTGATGGTATGTAACTAATTTTTGCGATTACATACCTATATATATACACATACGTTTCACCTACAAATAAACCTAAAAACATCCTGAACAAAAACGCGTTCTCCAACTAGATACATAGATAAACAAACATTATTTCCATACTCCATATCTGTCACCAATTAGCTGTGACGGTGGGGATTCACAACAGATTGGTTATTTTTTGGAGACGATAGGGAAAAGAGCATAAAAACAACATGTGTGTAGTGTGTATAATGTATGTATATCGATCATACGCTTGTAAATAGTAGGGAACATAAATAATATGAATAATTATCGGGAGATCCTTTCTCAATACTTTTTCTTATCCGTGAGGATGTGGTGGTGTATAAACGGCGACAAGTTTTGTCATTTGATGATTTAAGGTCAAATCGGGTTTAAAAAACAAGTCTATCACGGCCACGACTCATTGAGGAATATAAAGAAAGCTTTTCTCAACCAACTAATATAGAAGGTGCTTACCCTATCTCACCATTCTTTTCGACCTTGTTCGTCGTCTATTTATCTGCGGTCCTAGTAAAGGCAAAATGGTTATCTTAATTTTGGCTTATTGTGTTATTTTTTAATATTTTTTAAACCTGTTTTTTCCGTTTGATCTGGTTTTCTTCGACGACCCATAATTACCTCCTGATAGCATTGATTATCAGTAAAAAAATATGGTATAGTGACGCTTTAAGTTTTAAACAGCAATATGCAATGCGTAGGTACATTAATTATGGAAATCGTAACTTGGAGTATGTGATCGAATCCACGAACAAGGAAAAGACTACACAGTGAACATCTTCACATTACATTATGATACATAACCAAAAGCTAAAAATGATCCTCATTTACATATTGTAAATACATTGGAAATATCACATGCACTTTAGAAGAACTGTAGTTTTGACAAATGAGTATGTTTCTGCAATGTAAAAAAACAAAAATACCCATCACTGTCAATAACTGATAGATATTATATATTATACTATTATACCTATACAAAAAATATTTTGCCAATTTTGCATTTGTTCTCATTAGCATTGGCTACATACTCACCAGGAGCAATTTTTTTAAACTTTCTTTGGTCGGAAAAGTTTTGCATTTATTTTGGAAAATATGTGTTTTAGCAAAAAATTGTAAAGGCATTTCAAATTTTACGATTAGATTACTTTTCGATAACACATGAACTTTCTACAAGGTAACTAACATTCATTCATTATAAAAATTGAAAATTGAATGGTGTAGCTGTATTATAATTTGCGTGTACGTGGTCTCTTAAACGTACACATCAATACACTGCTAGTAAAGAGAAAAAAATCCCGAAATTGATGTCAACCCAAGTCAAAGTTATGCACAGATTGGAGCCACCATGCAATGTAGGTTTTTACATGCATTAAGCATACCATGACATGTGTCTATGTACTTCGATGCAATATATTGAAGTTTTCCCTGTCTTATACTAAAAATTATTTACTTCACTGTAGCTATTATTAGATAATGTATTGTACTTTTAATTTTTTTAGTACATCTACTGATTTTTCCCCACTGAAAAAGCTTTTATAGATCATACGGTTCGACACATTATTAAAATTAAAATTAACTATGACACTGTCATGTCTATTTTGGTCTTAAACTCACAAACAGATCGCTTGTGCAAGTATACGTCATTGTATGATTGTTCGGCTAAAATTAAATATAAAAAGATATCACACTTCATGTTATGTATCTGTACTAAAGTCACAAAGGTCTATTTCGCTCATTGTTGTGCCATAATAATAGTTTGACGTTGGTAATTTTTATTTGTGAGGATAAAATGTCAAGCTGACTACAAAGCCTGGAGATACATGATACATAAATATCAATTGCCAATTGTAGCTATGCTTGCAAAAAGAACTAAAAATAAAGCACAAACTCCAGATTTCATCTGATAAACCGTTTTAGTTTTCCATTTTTATACTTGGAGTCTGCAACATAAAGCAGACGTGTGTCGACTTGATGAATGAAACAAAGCTTTTCGTGCTCATAGTTGACTTATTATTAGTCTCGCCAGTCTTTTTTTGGCAAAACTGGCTAAATTCATGCTAGAATCCAGTAAATAAGGAAGGTAGCCTCAATTTGAACCTGTGTGTACCTAGTCTGTTTATAATATGTACATGGTACATTTATTAAAATGTGCAACTATAATTCCGTTTCTACTTAATGAGCTCTTCATCAACATCCGATTGTGTTTTTTCTCTTCATTTTTATCAATAAAATTACATATTACGATTCCAAATCACGTACATCCCATACATTAGTACATACTACCTACATACTACATACTTATATGTGTGAGAGATATATAGGTACGATGAACGTGAATGAAAAGAATGTCAACGTTCTACACAAAGCAATGCCAATACAGTTCTGTATACTTGGTGCATTTTCTGTAGTTGTAGATTTTCCCAAACACCATGAAATCTACATCTACACAAAAATGCACCTTTTCCTTTTTATTCATCTTTTTCTTAGGGGAACCGTTAGTCGCTAAACAATGCTGATGTAACTGAGTATTAGAGAATAAAATTGTCTCCCTGAATGCTGGTTACGGCTGATAATTATAAATCTTCATATAAAATATACATGCAAATAAAACGGTACCTACTTACAAAACTCATGAACGACAACAGACCACTGCAACATGTGGCTCCTAATTGACGCCAGAGTCCACTTCTTATAGATTAACTGAAGACATACATAAATGAGGAGAAAGCAAACTGCAAGCTATTTAGTTCATGGTCTTCGCAAAACTTATCCGTTTTCTTCCTTTCTATGGAATGATCGCGTGGAAGAAGAAAAATACATTAAAAAATGTGTGCAAAGCACTCAGTAATGCAGTACACACAAAATCT
Organism: Sminthurinus bimaculatus; assembly: GCA_034698285.1. Taxonomy (NCBI): domain Eukaryota; kingdom Metazoa; phylum Arthropoda; class Collembola; order Symphypleona; family Katiannidae; genus Sminthurinus; species Sminthurinus bimaculatus. The sequence continues at coordinate 9,401 of JAQIVE010002121.1, read as the reverse complement.
CTCACATTTTTCAAAAATTTGATGGTAGTACATAATTGATAATAGAGGTAGACATCCAAAGTAGCTAAAAAAAGTCAAGCAAGACATAAGTCGCCAGCAGGTTGAAATAAGAAACATAAAAAGCTCGAAAATAAGGTATTTACAAGTCATTAGGCGGTGATCAAGCACGTGCGTTGTCCTTACCATGGTAGATGATATATTAATGACGAATATGTACATATCTACAATACAAGAACTATGGTTACACAAATTTGTAAACATTGTAACTACTACTGTAAGCGTACAACTAGGTGTGTTTAAGTAGTTATTAAACGCTAACAACTATAATATTATGAATACTTCATTTTTCATGCTAACTTACTAATATCTACCTACCTATATACCAATACCAATATTGCTTCACTCTCTTTTCTGGATGATTTTAATTTTAAGGCTATTTGAACATATGTACATAGTACATTCAATAAAAAACAAAAAAGCCATCAGTGAACGCAGTTGAAACAGCTGGATAACCCTCTCTACATCGCAATTTAAAAAAGTAAAAAGTGATGTAAGTTTTTCCTCCTAATTCTTTAATGATTAATACCAAATAGCCATGACCGTCTGCTACACGAATGAACTTTTTTAATCACAAACAATTATTCTTGGTTTTGTTTATTTGATATCCAATTCTTTAATAGTTTTCATGTTAAATAGTAGACTACATGAAGTTGAAACTGGTTGAAACCAAAATTACACATCAAATATGTACAATGTAATTTAAGAAACTTTCACGATCCTCGGAATTGAGAAATAGAGAAAACATCGTAAAATCATCAAATAAATATGAACTATTATGTACTACACATTAAAAAGTGCCTTTAGAGAGCGCACGAAATTTTTGTGGGTATTCTACGTACGTACGCAAAGGTTTATTCTTTATTCTACATTCTGAGCACACAGTCCTAAAATAGGTGTACAATGTATATGTACACTGTACAGTGTACAGTGTACATATACATTGTACACACCATACATAATACTTAAATGTTTTCTCAAAAGAAAAAATGAAAGTTTCACGACACAATAGAATATGCAGCGTAAATAGGGAAGATTCTTTGTATGTTTGTAGTATGTACTCCTTTTATTTCATAATGTGCTACCAATTTCGGGTGATTCCCAATGCGCCAATACATATTAGCGATTTTATACATCCTACATAATTCAAATGTAAACAGACAACAGACGATACTGTCACTGATAAATAATAAGTACGCAGTGATCATGTGCTGACAAAAGGTCGAATTTACCGACAAACGTTTCATCACCTCTGAACAAGGAGCTTCTTGCGCAAAAGTAAGTGTACATCAATGACCGAACGTCGAAAAACAAACACAAGGGGAAGAGTAAAAACATTGACAAGAAACTTGACTACTCAACAATGTAGTTAAAAAAGCATGATAACAATATTTCAGGAGTTTCGAAAAATAGATCGACAGTGTCAACATGTACGATTATTTTTGTGGATAATATTGATCTTGTCCAAAGGTTATTGGTATTTGATTCCACACGCTACACCTTTCAAATGATTTTCTTTCTCTTCTCCCTCAAAATTTGTCTCAAGTGTAATAACAGATGAGGTTACTCAAGGTATTTACATTATGATTCCATTATTTAAATTGTAATTTAAGAATATACGGCGGTGTAAATAGCTCAACCATGTGAATCGTCATGAATGAATTGTCATCAATACACATTAGTATTTGCATGCTAGGATTATGAGCTGCACTTGTTGTATTCTCCTAGTCTTGATTTAAATTGCTTTTATTGCATAAAGAACCATCCAATTTCTTTCAATTATTAGTACACTAGTGCACAAAATGTTAGGGTAATTTGAATGACATTATTGATTATGCTTATTTACTTTTCATTTAAATATCGATAATAATCATCAATTATAATTATTACAGCTGTTTTTAATAAATATTCAAGAGCATTACTATTTATTACATAATACAAAACATAATAACATGTGTGTGTCCCTTGTCTCGCCAAAAGATACTCTGTGAACTTTTTTATTCGTCAGAATTTTGGCAAACTCGTGACGTTAATACTTTGCAAAATAAAAAATATGTATAATCTTGCTAAGAAATTGCGAACTATTTACAGCATAATATTCAACAAGATTTCTTTAGATGAAAAAATTTGAATTCGTAAAATATTCAAATAATGTCAAAATGCATTCAATTATTTCAAAAACCCGTGAATCACGATCAGTACATGAGTTCGAAAAGCATCAACCAGACACCAAAAAAGAGCAAGACACGTTGTCAGAGCATGTGCCGTATTGTGTACCTATGTTATAACCAATCTCCCTGTTTTGCATAATTGTCATGTGACATAATATTGTTGTGTAAACGAATGCAAATCATTCCCCGTGATGATAGACCAAGATTTTGGGAATATTTTGAGAATTTACATTCCCAATTCATAGTTATAAGATCTTGATGGAAAAGAAAACGTTTCACATAATATAAGCTCAAGTTTGGTCCGTACCCCCATTAAAAACTATGGAAATACATAAATATCCGTAAACACACAGCAAACAGCACAACATTATCAATATCACCTACACGATACAAATACGAGTACGAGCAAGGTGTCAAATGTTGAAAAGGGGATGTGAATACATTATTAGCCCTACACCTGCACGCCATTCATCTCCTATTTACTATTAACGTAATGAGATTGTAATAATATGTTGATTATATGTGTGTGTTGACAATGTCAACTAGGAAAAACCTAGGAAAACAACCTTTTCAGCTACAAATAGTCCAAAAGCCACTTTAAAATATGTGGAGGAACGAATACTTAATACACTGGCAATATGAACTAATAATAATAGGTGTGTATGACATAATGCATTATCCTTTCTCGATTAGTTGATGTTCAGTGTGCAAAAGTCTATACATCATTTTGTTCAGACTTTGTTAGTTTCAAATCGTGTGATTCCGTCTTTCATATTCATTCAAAAAGATGTGAGCCTTTATCAAACTACAATTAAAATAATTTGTCTAGTTTCAACCAGTTTGAATTTATGACTTTGGTTCTGTACACTGAGCACCAGAAGACATGTCAACGTTTTAGATGGTGATGGAGCTTTCATCACCATAGAGCACCGATCATTTTGCATTTTCCCGTGAACTCTCTCTTCATGTAACTAAATGCAGGCAACATTAGTTATGCCAACAGCAAACATTAAAATTAAATTTGCAAATGGTAATCGAAATCTGTGTGAGGTGATGAAAAATACAACTGCGAATCCTATACTACAAATTCATTGTCAATTTATTTGGTATATGAATACATTACATTCCTATACATGCTATGTATAACGAGAATGAGATTTAAAAAAATTGTTGATCTTTTTAATGTTGTAGCAAAGTGAAAAGTTTTTACACCGTACAGATGATTCATCGTTAGTCCGGCTCAATTTTACAAAATTTTGTGTGCTACTGCAAATAATAAATAACATAGAAGCATACTTTGTATAAAGCGCATTATGCTATCCTACATAATCACATATAATTATAAATAAAAAGGAAATATTTCAACATGAGTGACTTATTTACATTGTCCACCATTAATATTGTAACGGCGACAACTTCAGTGATTTTAGCCTTATTTCTGACCGAGGGTCCATTACAACAGTCGTCATCATCACAACGAAACTCGTCAATCGACCTGCATCAAAATGACTTTGAATTCCAAAGTTTCCAGTTAATTGACTACGAATATCAGGTCCAAGCTCTAAAAAATGTACACTGTTGAACACTGTATAAATCAAATTATAAACTGAAAAAATTATTTTATAAAACGATTTTAATACTTTACAGAATGGCACATTTATGCAGTCTGCTCAGCTGGAAAAAGAGACTCAGCCTGTTATTGATGCGATTGTCCAAAAACTTCACAAAAATCAAGTAAAAGGCGCGCTCTTAGTATGGCAAAACTTGGAAACCGCCGTTAAAATGGACAAGGTTGGCAGCCCCGGTAAAAAGCTTTTAACATCACAACTATCCAAAATATTGTTTCACCACGAAATAGAATTGACGTGCCTGCTCGAATTCATAAAAGGTGTCAATTTTCACCTCCGAGTGGCAAAATATGAGCAATTAGTTGATAAGCTCATACAACAAACTTGTGAAGCAAAAAAAGATAAACCAGGGGGGAAAAATGAAGAAAACTTGCTACTAATAATTTCAATCTTGATCAAGCAAGATTGGTTGGCTCCGAGAAGAAATCTCAAACAATCCGAACTCTATCTACTCGCGTCCGTCATGAGGAAATTTCCACCATCAATTAAAACAATCATCTTTACATCTTCCGTTTCGATACAAAAGGTAACCAGTGAAGGGAAAAGTTCTGGCTATCTGTATGCCACGGGAAATAAGGCACTTTATGATGAGAAAAATCCAAAAGAGCGACCCGTTTTCCTCTGGGCCAAAAAGCCAGGTCAACAACCTGTTGCCCGTGAAGGCTACTGGAGTTTCGAGTATGACGAGGACAGCAAGTCCTTTACTATTCTCAATAGCTTTTGGAAGGAAAATCTTTGCTGTCATCATCATCATCCTCTAAGAAAAGTGACACATGATGAACCTTTTATCTCTCATGAACATGAACAAATAAATCAAGAATATCGAGAATACGCATATGACAATGAACATGACTCGAATGTGTTTACCGAAAAAGTTGATACAAGTACAAGTGCACATTGTGCCAATACAACCAAAAAAATATTTACATCTAATCCCAATATTTGTGCAAACTATAATAGCATATCATCACAATGGTTAATCAGCTTTGAAAATAGTTGTGACGGAGATAATGTTCAAATATTTATAAAGAGTTCAAAGGAGCCCGAACACATCTTGAGCTTGACCCCAGCTTATGTAGATGCTGACGATGAAAACAACAACATGGGGACAAAAAGCCAGCCCAACTACCGACAAAGAATAGAAGCCAAAGAGATTCAACAATTCTTGAATGGGACTAAAAATAACGAATTTCCTAAGTGGAAACTTTCACCAATCAAATATATCTTTTGACAAACATTAAAATGCAAATACAAATAAAAAAAACAATGTTTGTCAACCTGTTACTACAGATGACAGCTTACTTTTTAGAAAAGAAAAGCCCTCTTTATTGTACACATCATAGCGTGCATACATAAATTATAAAATGTGTGTATTTAAACAGAATATTAACTTGAAAGCAACAATTTCGTATTAAAAAGATATGTACTGAGAACAAGAGTAGAGTTACAGTCGAAATTTTCTTGATTTAAAAAACCACTAGCATAAAAGACAAACGGCATAATACACCTATATAATATAATAATATTCATATTGAGCACTGACCACAGGGGAAAAATAAAAAGTCACTTCATAGAAAAAGATGATTCAGTTAAGTAAGTGGATAATAATTTAATTCCTTAAAAGAAAGCTTGTCGTTGGTACTGCAATTGTGGGGCGTTGGTGTACACGACTTGTTGAGGGACTTGAGCTTGTTGGTAGTAAAAGCCGGGCTTCACGGTGCTTTGGACAACGACTTGTTGTGGCTGTTGGTTGGTAAGATCGACTCGGTTGTAAATCTCAGTGAGGGTGGCATCAACTTGAGACTGACATTCGGGCTTCAAGTTCTGGACGGCATAGGGGTGATTGCAGGCAGAGATTTCCGAGTCAAAGACTGTGCCGGGTGGGCAGTCAAATTTGTACTTCAAAGTTTGACTTTGGGTGGGCTCATCTGTGGTTCCTGGCAAATGAGCACATCGGTAGAACTTCTGGCAGTCAGCCTCATCTCCGAAAAATCCTAAAATTTTTAAAAAAAATGACGATTTTGACAAACGCCGTTTAAAAAATTATTCCCTATTTAATTTCAAAAGCTCTACATAAATCCAAGTTTTACTGCTATTACGACTCACCTTCTTCAGTACAAGCCTCTTCTTGTCGAAGCTTTCGCCTAACTGTTAAGTTAAAAAGGGAAAAAATTCAAGATCAAGCTCACGATTTCATGCTTGCAAAATTTTGAATATTTGACATTTTTTGCAATCACACAAATGATGCATATTTTTTGGAAGTTTTACCTTGGGCCTGAGAAACGACAACGAGGGCCAAAAATGTGAAAATAATTGCTCGACTCACTGCAAAAGAAAAAGTTTTATGATGCCCAATTACAAGACAGCTTAAGTACAATACAATGAAGAAATATTCACAAAAGCCGGGTGTAGGCTAAAGTGTGTAAGAAAGCATCGCACAGTAGCCGCACTTGTTTTTGATAAAACGAGAATAAAAAATGTATAAAAGCACAATATGCATATTGCAGTAATATAAAAAAAATGTAAAAGATAAGCGAGTAAACTTGAAACGGCACAAACAATGAAGTTTTATTGGCAAAGTTAAGTTGTAGGAAAGTAAAAGTAATTGGCAAAACGTACTGATAAATTCCTGTCGTTTGACTTTGTAGATTCCTAATGGAAAAGTAGTTGAGAGTTGACTAAGACTGAGGTCCGATGAGAACTTGACGGTCCAAAATGAAGAATTAAACTGAATTGACGAGGAATCGGACAATTATTACCTTCCTACATCCCCGTTTGCATATATATATACATTTTCTGTTCCCATAAAAATTTTCTATTTTACATCATTCAAGACTATTACACCCTAAGATAAAATAGTGTCTAGAGGATAAAGAATGAAGAAAGAACGAGAGAGAGAGAGAAAAGTCATAAGGGAATTGGCAAACCTATCTCAATCTTGATAGCTACAAAATGATACAGTATAAACATGCATACATATAAAAAGACAAACCGTACTCCTACTAGAATTAGTCGAATATACTCATCTATACAATAGACAAACGTACATAAACATAATAAGTACGTAATCTGCACGCAGTGATAACAATGAAGATTCCTAACCTTACATTACATAAATAAATGTGACGAGTTTTTTTTTCTACATGATCTTCTCTACCGGTTTTCCAGTAGACTCAAGACGTCTCTCTCTCTCTCTCCATCTTAAGCATACAATATGTATTCATGGCAAATGTTCCCCTCTGTATTTTCCCAGTTGTTCTCCCTGTCCTTTGTTCGTTCTTTCTTTCTTTCATCATTTTCAATTTTACAGACTCACCAACCTGTGCTCTGTGACATGGGCAAAGACATGGACATGGACATGTGAAAGACGAAAGGAGAATCAAAAGCGAACGTCGTCATGTACGCCAATCAATCAATTTTATCGTTCATCGCTCCGCTCTCGAGCTCTACCTCTCAAATTCATTAACTTAATTTATACTGGAATCCTGAAATGTTGTTGTCCCCCTTGAGAGAACTGAGAGTTGTAAATAACTATAATATTCTACATATTTTGAAAAGCGAGAGCACACACACACACACAATCGGGAGAGACACACGCCATAATACATAAAATCCACATGGCTTTATGCATGTACACCTACATACTTATACACCAATTCATGGACAACCACAAAAATAAATCTCGAGGCAAATCAGTCCAGATCTCTTCAGGTGCATGGCAAAATAAAAGCGACAGGCAGCCGTTGAATAAGCAATTAAAAATTCAGAGCATCTCTTTTACTGAAAAAACTAACTAGCTAGGTATACATAGATTGCAGATCTTGAAGTAAAATACGTACTCCCACTTTGATAGATATCGTTTGTAATTGTTACGCGCTGCTTCTGCTAATGCCAAATACATACATACATAAGTAGATAATAGGTAATCATATTATTATTATGTGTACTTAAACATTGAAGGAAATAGAGTAAATTGCCTGGAAGCTCAATTTCAAGTACCATGAGTAATGAGACGACTTTGCACCGTTGAGCTTACGGCCTGCATGTACATTTTACATATGTAGATATCTTATGTATGTATGTGCATGAAAAAAAACGAAAATATCTACTTATTTGAATGGATCCTCCCCAATTCATTACCATCTACCATCTTTTCGTTATTTACTTTGTCTGCATTTTACAAGACAAATAAATTACCCCCACTGATATGATAATTTGGAAGCATGATATTATGCATTGTGTGTTTTCTCTCCTATAAGCTCGTTTATTGTCTGGAAAACAGAAAATGGCACACGCAATATACTTTATACAATAAAACTGAAGAAGTTATACACAAAATTCAATACAATAAATAAAAAAAGTACAAAGAGAATGAAGATGCAGAGCGCATAAATTATGAAACGATCCACATAAGATTGTGTATGTATGTACATGTGTATGAATTCAAATTTATAAGTAGGGCTACGAATCAAATGAAACAACCTGACCTGTAGATGCCATTGTGTCAAATTGTATTGTGCATGGGTATTATCATAGGCTACTTGATGATAATGAAGTCATACTTCATCTTAATTTTCCTCTAGTTTCTCTGGTCCTGGTTTTTTATCAAAACGTTAAACCTCACATTCAATTACATTGGGATGGGTAGACACTAGACAGTAGACAAAGACATGACAAAGTACGAGATGAGAGCCCCTCACGGCTCAATAAATAAATAAAAAACAACGAGCACGCAAGGTAAGTACAATCCGAAATAAAGGTTTCATGAGTGTCTTCTCCGATTGTATTATATTAATTTAATTTAAATAATTATTATCATTATTTATTCCGACGAAAACGACTAGAATGATGCATACAGTAATAATTGTTACTTGAACACTTCTCCGTGCCAGTCCATAATGATAAAATATGACCAAAAATCTCCACTCTCCGCACGTCAACAATCAACACAAGTCGAGTCAAACACCATGTACTTTTATGAATATCTTGATCTTGCCCAAAATGAATTCACATTTAGATTTATGCCTCTTTTTATACGTCCACTTCATTTTTTCTGATCCTTATTCAGCCATTAATCCATGTTTGATGTATGCCTAGGTCTAAACAAGTAGGTAATACACTTCCCCTAAACCTCATGAGGTTTCACGAGATTTGATGCGTTCCCGGTTAAAAAACATGAAAACGCTAACTTATTCCATATCATTCCGTTTCAGATATGACCTCATAAGACGTGCTTTTGCATGAAAAACGCACGCCGAACTACTGTGAAATTTTCGACCAGTGACGCATTAAAATCTCAGGATATAATTCATCGACTTTTTTATAAGGGTTGTCTCATAGTTCTGGAATTCTCAGAACGATTCTGAAAAATTGCAAAATCTTTTCTGGAGCAAGGACCAAAAGTAAATACTAATTGTGTACAACTATCAACGTTTAGAAAAAGTAATAATTATTTTGAATTTTCATCGATGCATACACAATAAGAATACAAGTCTTTAGTCTTCTAGAAGACTTAAAGCAAAAGCATCAAAAGACAAACTTTTAC